>JAGDQP010000939.1:35691-79866 GCA_022664845.1 Lepisma saccharinum | reverse complement strand
ACACATAGTCAGAGAGAGAAAAAGAGAGAGAGGTTAACTGCGAGTAAATGAAGGGAACTAGCAGACGAACTATCTGCAGCGTGGGGGAAGGTCTTGTCGCTTTTTTGTCACAAATGACAACTTGTGGAAGCAAAGCAAAGGTAGGAGGAGAGAAACATTCTGCTTGCATTTGCCGTGCAACGTCTCAAAACCGGTACTAATTGTATTAGAAATGACAGTCCAACATCTAATGGAGGGGAAGGCTATTTAGCGATACATGCGTTAAAGCGTGTGCGCGTAGATTACAACACAAAGATTAAACTCTGAACTTGTGAGCTCGGCGTTTGGTCGGCGAAAGTCGAACAGAAGTCGGCAACCAAACGTCGAGCAGACTTCAAAGTGCCGATGGGTAGTCCGGAAGTTGTCGCTCATTCACCTTCTGCCCAACCTCGTTCACACTTCGTTAAATTAATTATTTTAATGTACTGGATGAAGTATGGTTGTAGAAAAGAATTACATTTTATTATTTGTAATTCTTTTCTACATGTATTTCTACATCTATTCTTTTATGCTTGTATTTTATTCCATGTTTTTACCTACAATTACTGTTAAAAAATTTTGCACTTGTCGGTGACCAGATTTTAACGTAGCATCTTCTGACCGATTATAGTGTTTGATGGTGCGCCGCTTTACCCACTAGTCCATTTTTTTATGCTGTCTCAAAAACTTAACTAATACGCAACTGGAAACTACATATTATTTTTAAAAAAATCAACAGATTAATCAACTACTAATATATTTACAATACCTATAATCAATTTGTCTAACTCACTGTCAACTAATATATAGCCCTGTAATAATAACAAGCATAATTGTGGCTAGCCAAACATTTCCGAATATTTTCATAATGATAGGCTAAAAGTTGGACATACAAATCTCCACCACTAAATTCTGGTTCTGTTTTTAACAAATACTAAGTCATCGCTATCAGCCAACACAAAAATTTACGTCTTGTAGGTGGAAAGTGTCTAAAGTACAATGTCGTTACCAACTCTTCAAAAACAATGCTCCTCGGGTTACCCCGAATCACTCTACTAAAAATATGTTTAAATAAATTCCAAAGTTCCACCTTTTGGGAACAAACAATTAGTTTATTATAAAATGTTTTTGGCTCACCACATTTCTGACACTTGTCGTCATCGACAATCCCTTTAGATTTTAGATTGACTTTGATTTTTTTTTTCAAATTATAAACTTGTTGAAAAAAATGATAATGCAATATCACATTTTTATTAAAACTATTCAAATTTACTCATGTTTAAAGCCATATTTCTGGCCTCAACTTAATCTCACTGTTTGATTTCCACAAATCCAAATCACTATACACAATATAGAAATATTTAACATTGTAATTTTCATAATGTTTATAACCTACTACTGCGTAATCTAAATCTACAAAAAATGTTGCTAAAATTTTAATTGGTTAAAAAATCTGACTAATATCCACCGGTAAACAAACATGTAGTTCAGAATTAGCAATCACCACCGCATCCACAGAAATCGTCTGCTACTCCAAACATATAGCATAAATTAAGCTATGAGCTAGTAATGTATGAAGCTTTAGCTTGTATCTCAACACCTTTTTAGATTAAATACCTCCGTTAAGAATTTTCTTATATAAAACATCTCTATTTGTCTTCAATAATTGCCCCGCCCATAGGAAATAACCAATGTTACTTTTTAAGTGTACATAGATTTTTTTAAATGAATCCAATAATTTAATTTACTAAAACAAAATACATTTTAAAGAACTAGCTCTATCTAGCAAAGATGATACAAATTTCTTGTATATTTGACAATCTCTGGTCAACGAAACTAGTAATTTATCCTCTGCATACTGTATAGTTTGCCAAATGTCAGCATACCATTGTACTCATAATATCAACAGGCTCGGTTTCGGTTGAATGGATGAAAACTATGTCTCCCCTAATTTGCATTTAAGATTTAGCACCTGAGTTTTAGTAGCATTAATAGCAATGCACGATATTATTTGAAACTGAGTAAATATATCAAACATCTTTCTCATTTCATCTTCTGATTGTACTACATACGTCACTTCATCAACGTAAACAAGCCACTTAAGAGGGTAACGTATTAAGCTTATCCCCTCAATGAAATTAAATATTTTTGTGACCAAAGAAGCATAATTGAACTAAAGAGAATCGGTGAACACGCACAACTATGTAATATTTTTTTCTTAAAATAAATTTTAGAACTCAGTTGACCATTAATAGACAATTTCATAAATCTCTGACTATAACACCATTAAAGCAAATCTCTGAATTCTGTGTAATTTTAATAAATTAAGTACTTGATACAAGTAGGCTCCACCAAATCCAATGCCCTTCGAAAGTCCGTCTTCATAAGCATTAAAAGTAACATCTTTCCCCCATTGCAATACAAAGGTAAATCCCACATATTCATAGCATGTATAAAACTGGGATTTGTACCATAAATCCCACTCTGGCTAACGATGTAATAATTTAGGAACGATTTGTTGTAACCGAGTCACCAAAATATTAAAATAAATAAATAAATAATAATAATCACAATTTTGCAGCCGTGTCAACCTACATGAATCCAAAGAAGACACATTTTTCTGTTTCTTTAGCAAGATTCCAATAGTAGAGTAAATGTAAGTATCAATTCTCAGATTCGACAAAAAAATAATTACCAGGTACGTAAATATGAAACCAGAATTTATGTACAGAAAAGACACAGTGATTGGATGATAATGCTGAGAACTATTTTATTCGAAGTATTGGCCGTCGCTAGTGATATATTTTTGCAATCGTATGTGTGGATGCCCGACAAAAAAAAAGTGTCTCTTGTGCTGCAAACCAGTCATCAAACCATTTTCGTAAGATGTGAAGCGCTGGTCAACAAGTGCGTGTCCCACGGATGCAAACAAGTGAAAGTCGGAAGGCGGCAAGTCTGGTGAGTAAACCGCATGCGGAAGGATTTCCGAGACAAACGTCGCAATCATGTCTTTGAACGGTTTTGCTGTGTGGGAGGGTGCATTATCGTGAAGCACAATCACTTTATGTTGTCTTTGGTCATATTCTGGTCGTTTTTCACGCAAAGCTTGATGCAAATCGATCATTTGGTGTCGGAAACAATGGGTATTAACGGTTTCGCCAGGTTTCAGCAGTTCATAATAGATCACTCCCTTCTGATTCCACCAAACACAAAGCATTGTCTTCCGTCCATAGGGATTTGGTCTTGCAGTCGATGTCGCCAGTTCTCCTGGAGTTACCCATGATCTTTACGCTTATGTAGATCCACTTTTCGTCACCAGTCACAATTCGATGGAGAATTGTGTCTGGCGAGTAGAATTTCGTAACTGTTTTTTTCGTTTTCCTGCTGTCGTTCAGTCTATGCATGTGGAACCTATTTTCCCACCTTCTGAATCTTGTCCATGGCTTTTAAACGGATGGAAACTGCCTCTCGTGTCACATTTAATTAACTCGGGAGTTGTTGTTACGTTTGACCGTCATCTTCATCCAACAAAGATTGCAATTCGATGTCGTAAACTTTTTCGGTGGTCTTCCACGTTCTTCGTTTCTCACGTCAATTCGCTCACGTTTCGCACAGTATTTCAATTTATATATAGGGAACTAAATGGTAGTTTGAGGTAAAACACAAAAATACAATTTGGAGATGCCGACATATCTCATCAACGACAGAAATTTATATCATTGCCCAAACGCAAAATACACGCCAAGTATGAAATCACATGATAATAAAATTGGAATAACGGATTGCAAATCATAAATACCAAATTGGCTCCAAATAACAAAATGATACCAAAATCAAACTTATGCACCAACATCAACAAACTTATGCAACAACTTATGTAATTTTATGTTGATAAACGGGGCGAACTAAAACCGTAAGTACATTACTTTGTTCATAAACATAAAGGAATCGTTCCTAGAAGGTACGTACCCTGTACGATGTTTTGTGTGAGAGCTATTAAGGAATAAATGTTTCCCATGTTAAACATATTGGAAATAAAACGAAGATATCCACGTTGGTTGAAAACTAATCATCAACGTCAGTGTCTTGACCTAGAACATCCGGTGTCCTTCAAGGACAAACTGTTATTAAGCGGAAATATAATTATCTAAATCGTGGTTCCTCTGAACTATTAAATTTTGTTTTTAAGTCCTAGGTAGTGAGTGATATATAAGAACATGAAAGGCTAATTGGTCTGTGTCTTCGCGGCCATTGGTGATGGGTGCATGGTATTTTGTGGGGTCGATGATTTTACACATGGGGGGCACTAATCCCCCCACCCCCGGAATGTTTTCGACTTACCTTTTGCTCGTGAACATTTTGGGTGGCTTACCCCAAGAGGGTGATTGCCCCCCAAAATGTATTCGAGGCGGAGTTCGGTCGCGAACAATTTTGGGGGATCAAATCGAACGGGATGTGGATCAGGATGACATTGCAGAGAAGATAGAGAAAGTTATGCAAAAAGCAATCGTAAACGTCTCGCTTAAAACAAAACAAAAATTAACAACAGGAAATCTCTCTGGACCCAAAAATTAGATAAACTTAAACGGAGACTAAAAGCAAGTAGAAAATGTTATAAAGCAGCAAGGGACCACGAGCCGAAAATACAAAGATTAAAAAATATCGGCAAATAAAACAAGAATTTGGAACAAAACTATTTAAGAACAAAAAGAAGACCTGGGGAAAGTTCTTTGACGAAAACCTATGCAAGAATATTTGGGGTATGCCTTACAAGATAGTAATGCAAACAATGGATAATGAATACATTAAATAAGACGACGGAACGTTTACAATGAATTTGCAGCAAACCATGGAGCTAACCATTACTAAATTATTGCCAGATAATAGCGAAGACAACTCAAACGAAGAGCACTCAAGAACAAGACAAGAAATAAGGCAACCCCCAGAAGAAGGCGAAGAACAAGAACTACCCAGTAACCAATGCAATGAAGAAGTAAAGGCCGCACTAAAGTCACTGAAAGCAAACAAGGAACCGGGTTCAGGCGGAATTAAAAACGGAATCTACAAATCTTTAGCGAAAATTTGGACGCCATATTTAGCAAAATTATACAATGAATGTCTACGTCAAGGAAGATTCCCCGAAACATGGAAAAAGCAAACCTCATTATTTTGAATGAGGGGCAGGATAAGCCGAAGACGAATCCGAAATCATACAGACCGATCTGCTTACTTAACATAATCAGCAAACCATTTGAAAAAATATTAGTTAACAGAATTAATTACAAAAGAGAAAACTTAGGATTCTGCAAACCACAATATGGCTTTCGTCGTGGTAAATCCACTGAAGATGCAATAAATGAGTTTTGCGAGGTAGTAAACAGATTAGATCATGATACTTGCAAATACGTCATAGGAGTCTTCTTTGATAATGCATGCGCATTTGATGACGTGTGGTAGCCATCAGTATTGATGGAATAGAAAACATTCGGGTTCACCCAATCGGCTGGAAAACAATACAAAATTACTTCCAAAACAGAACAATAGAAATAGATACGGCTGATGGCGTCGTGAGCAAGACTCCGACAAAAGGATGCTCGCAGGGCTCAGTGCTGGGGCCAATTGTGTGGGATGTGGTGTTTCAGCCATGTCTGGAACTGCTGAGCGGACTGCAAGAAGTGGACAGGTCGTGGGATATGCGGACGATCTCGTGGTCGTAATAACAGACAAAGCAAGAAAGATCTACAAGATAAAGCTATTCATATTATTGGAAAAATGCCATCGTGTTGCGAGAACAAACTAATAATATCAGCAGAAAAAAATGTCATATTTAAGGGTAAACTAATTTCAATAGGGGACCAATAATGAATATAGAAGGGAAAGCAATTAAAAGAGAAAACGAGATAAAATATCTAGGTGTGCTACTCGATGAAATGTTAAATTTTAGATCCCATGCGACTACAATAAAAAATAAAGCTATTAAAATATCACATAAAATTGTAAATATCGCTACCAACGACTATAGAATACAATTAAATATTATACGTCATAATGTCATGTACCACGATGTCATAATTCGCTCCGTTGTTGGATACGTTGCCAGCGCCTGGTGTCACCGGATGGATGATATAAGACAAATACAAATTATCAACATATCCCAAATAAAAATCTTACTCCGTCTCCACCTATAGAACCACTCCGGTGGAGGCACTCCAGATAGTGACCGCGACCATGCCCATGCATATTCAAATTAAAAGGATGGGAGCCGCGTACCGGTTAAAGCAACAAAAAGGAAATACAATTATGTACATATTACATCAGGCAGCAGAAAGTAAGGAAGAAATTCTAGAAATACAGACAAGTGGGTGGCAAAGATTCTGGAATGAGACATGTAAGGCTAGAAGAGTTTTAGCATGTTTTGGGACGTTACAGAAAATTTAAACATGAACCTAGAACTGGAAAGATGTCTACTGCATTTAGTTAGCGGTCATGGGCCCTACAGTCAGAGGCTGAAGGATTTAAAACTGGTTGAAGAAAATATGTAGCACGTCTGCGGGATTATTGCTTCCCCGGACCATGTGGTCCTCAACGTAGAGAAACAGAAGAACTGGTTAGAGACCAAAGAGCCTTCCTGGGGTAGAGACCCGTAACAGATTTTCTGAGAAGACCAAAACTAATGACGGTCCTCCGGAAGACGGCAGATAAAGTGTCTTGTCTGCATTTGATAGGAAAACATACCTGGCCGGGAGGCGCGTTCTGGGGCGTGGGGATCCGTAAAATATCTCATAAGTATTACATCTAGTAAAACATGACCGGACTGTGCAGGTAAACAGGCGCGCGCGATCGGGTCAACCGCGACAAAATCAAGTAAAAGTAAAATACATTGTAATAGCAAAACGTATGTTATTAAAAGTAATAACTATTATATCGAGAAAGAAATAACCTTCAAGAAAAATGAAAACATCAGTATCAATGAGGAGTTGCTGAAGCTCCAGCAACAAACAGTGCCTCGCCTTGAACTCCGGTGAGAGACACTCTATTAGTGTGAAAGTGTGTGTGTGTGTGTGTATGGTGGAGGGAACCAGTTTTGACGATATAGTTATATATAATGGAACAAACAACGAATAAACAAACAGAGTGTCAAACAGTGCTTATAATATCCTCATTTTAATGTGCGCGAGTGAATGTGTTCAAATGAAGAATGGTGAGGAAAGGAGAGTGCGGTGAACCACCAGGAAGCAGGACTTTCCAAGAAAGGAAGAAATAAACTGTAATATACTCTTCATTCTCCCCCAATGGCTTAATAATGTGAAAGCAGATAAAGAACAAGAAAGAGGAAGAAGGATGGCCAACCCTGAGACGATAGGAGGATGCAGCCTAGAGGGAAGACATAATACCCAAGGAATGCAGAATCTAACTATTTTTAATTCTGATCTCGTTACAGGGGAATCAGTAGAAGAAGAGGAAAAACTTAAGTTTATGCTGTGTCGTTCTGTTATTTGTCCTGTCTGTGTCTTGCATAAAAAGAAAATAAAGTAGGTAGGGACCCTCCCATGTAAATTTCTATCAGATTATTAACATAGACCAGGATAAGATTCTGTATGCCTGGTCATAAGTCCATTCCGAAACACCAGCTGTCTCAACAGGTGGAACATAGGAGATTCTTGGAATGCAGGAATTGCGGCAACCAATAATCTCTAGGGATAAGCCTGCCCCAGGCTGGGAAATACAAATATATGCGTGACGTATGTCCTTGAAAGTGCACAACTTAACCTGTGCAATGGATGCAAAGAGGCAGGGGTGATAAGGCGGGCCCCAGAATGAAAAATAAAGCTGTTATGATGCCTAAATTAAATACATGGTAAACTGGAACAATATTGTAGTCATGTAAGATCGGTACTTCTAACAGTATAGAAAAAGTTCTTTCTTCAGAATCATATTGTAGTAAATTTGGCACAGTCAAGGAATAAAGTAGTGCGTTGCCACGGGCGAGGATTGTCTGCTTAAGAATTGGATGCGAAGAGATGAATGACTGTGCCTCTGCTATGGACAAAATTTTAAATGTCATTGTATTTTGAAGAATATCCGAAACTAAAAGTAGAATTTCATTTCGGGTCGAATACTGGTGAAATAAGGAATATTCTTCTCGGATGGCACATAAGTATACAAAAGTTTTTCTAAGTTTCTTGCCGAACGTGTAAAAGGGCGTGTGTGATTCCAACGAACATATATTCTACAACGGATAATTTATTTCTATAGTTTCGTTTAAGATATTGAATTTTGTTTTAAAGTAATTTCTGATTGTTCCGAATGTGTTTAATTGAATGCTCCCGGTGTCGTTGATTATACAGGTTAAAGAAGCTGAGAGCTATTGTTGCCGAATTACACAGAAGTGACAATAAACTTCGTTTATGTCTATTGCCTATGCACATAGAATGGTTGGAATTTGTTTTGGAAACGCAAGTGAGAAGAGATTCAAGAACCTTTTTAAGAGTTCATCTAGATGTTAATACTGTTTAAAAAACTCTTAAAATTCATCACAATGTGTATCTGAAACTAATTGGTTGGTAATGTCAAGATGAAGGTAGAATGGGATATACAACTTATAAAGTTGTCTTTTAAAATTGCTAAGGCATGTCTGCGTAACAACAAACCTGCTTTCATGATCTGGTGTGTCGAATACTGTATGTGTTGAAGGTAATTCGGAATACAAATCTTGATCGGAATTATGTTCACTAATGGTGAGATGGGTAGACATTTCGACAATATTGAAAACGAAGGAAAATGCCATTTAGAGGGGGGTTGAAGTCTCAATGTAGTTATCCTGGTACATTTGTGTATTGGTGCACAACAGTTGGATATAGAAATCCTGACGTGCAGTTGTCGAAAACTCACTTGTAAATATCAGCCGGAAGTTTGTGTCAATATTAATTGAATTCACTAATACTTTATTTGTATTATCTATTAATTTCCATTTTTATAATTAAAATACCGAAGTTAACATTGAAGCTGGTTTCACGATTTTACGTGTTAATGGTACTGGTGCGACTGTTATTGTGTTAACCTTAATTATAGGCACGGAAATTACGTTTAACTGTGTGTCCGTTGGGGAATTGGTTGTTACTTAAATTGGTGCAGAATTTTTCGGTGTTTCATTTGTGTATGTCGCGTTGTTTACGCAATGTGTGAAGCAGCGACAATAAATCAACCAAATTATTCGAAATATTATAAGACTTTTTTGCAATGAAATTGCAGAAGAATGAATGTTAGTTGAGTCACGCTGTTTCGAAAAAAAGATATAAGTTGTAGTAGTACAGTTGCTTTACAACAGCTGTTTAGTTTTTACAATTATAAAATGCTGCATGTATGAATGTCGGTTAAGTTATCGTTAGAAGAAGAAACGTAGTTGAAATATCTGTCGTGTTCTTGGCTCGTGCCTCACAAGTCGAGAAGCATCTATCTGTTCTGTTGAATAGAGAGGGTGGAAGAGAGAGAAGAAACGAAAGTGGGAGACGAAATTCAGTCTTACACTGTATACACACAATGGACTTCAAAGGAGTCGAGTAATAAAGATAGAGAAAGAAAGAAAGAAAGAAAGAAAGAAAGAAAGAAAGAAAGATATAGCGGTTGTCTCTGGAAAGGCTAGTCAATTATGCTTTGCACGAGAAAGCGTCCCTCGTCGGCGGTTCTTGAGGTCACTTTTAAACTTATTCCTATAAAGAAAGTGTAAGAACAAGCGATTTCATGAATTATGTTTAAAAGGGGGCTATGCTCTACGGAAGATGATGGGTGAGTCTTAACTGTGCGCTAGCAGTCATGGTGTTTACAAAAGAAAAAGATATGTGTTCTGTCCATAGGTAGATGATGATCCTACACGGAGTTTCTCATATAGACTGAGAGAATAATGCTATATTTGCGGTTTCCGGACTGTAGTTATCAGAATAACTCTAATGAGATGCGAATAATCATAAAGAATTTAATGATGTGTTCATTAAAAATAGAGAAAGAAATCGTTTTGTTGTCCTTCCTTCTTTGTAAAAACCTTTTGTAATATTCAGCAGAATGTTTTAACATAAACCTTAAGTCATTGTCCTGCAGGAAAAATAAGAAAGGAAATAAAGATGAGAGATTATTGTAGTCACTTTTTGTTGTGTAATATCGTGATGTCTGGATACACATATTAGGAAAGTGGTTTGCAAATTGTCGAAGAGAGTTTCGCTAATTTGCAGCAACAGCACCAGTGCAACGAACGTACATGCCGAGAACTTTTTCCGCTTGAATCGGAAGAAGAAACGGAAGCATATTTTCGTTACGTATTAACAGCAAAATAAATAAATAATGGTATATTGAAAGCTGTATTTAATATGCAGTTTGAGAAACTGCTTGAACACATCGGTAGATACGGACGGAAAAATTTGAATTTACCAATATTCGTAACGTATTTCGATGGAGTTCGTTTATAATGGAAGCTGTGGTAAGGTAAATACCGCTATATGTGTATGCGTGATTGCATAAAATTAAGGATTAAAACAATAATTTATGAACAGTACGCACTATGAAAACCAGTATTTACAGTCTGTTGCTAGTATCTATTTATGGTGAATGCTGTCATATATGATCTTAATAAAAATATATAAAGACTCAAATGGCAAAACTTTTAAGGTCTGTTCTGAATCGTTAATAATTATTTTCTCCGATTTCGGGTCATGTGCAATACTAGGTGTTTACTTCGGTGTTGATGGTTCATGTTAGGATGAAAGAAGCAAGAGTACTCTATGTACTATATATAAATATAACCTAATTCAATTGATGAATATAATTGTAACATGTGTTGTATATGCAACAGGGAATTAAATATTTTAAATCGTTAAAGTTTACAAATATAACAATGGGATTCCTTCTAAAATTATCGTATTTTATTATAAGTAGGTAACTTATTTAATAATATCACTATCATTAAATCAATGGAATGCGTGAAGTATAACTCGGGGGATATTTATATCTAAGTTTACGGCCTGACACGGTTTAAATCTGGAATGTGTGGGCTGGATTTGAACTTCATTTGAGAACTACTGATTTAATAAAGGACGTAATGAAGTACTCTAAATTTCCATTAGTACAATATTAAAACTGCGTGGGACTTCTGGTAGGACGTAGGTTCGAAGGAGACTAAATGACGTAACACCAACCTTGTCATACGCATCCTCAACAAGTACGAAATTACCAGAACAGAGTTCGTAAATATAGTCAAATCAACCGAAGAAACTGATGACTTTGATTTAAAATATGTGGCGGTTGTTTTCCTTTTCAATCTTGCTTCGGTTTGAGACATGGTTTTAGCCGAGATACATCTATTGGTCCTAGGCATGTTTTGTTCTTTGCATACTTAAACTCTACCACATAGGTAGTTTTGCCTATCATATTTACTATTCGTGCCAGTACATTATAATAGTGTCTGAATATGTTATTCACACGGGCGGGATTTTTCAAGTTACAGATTCGGTCTTCTTGATTTAGTTGAAATACAATTATTGGTGTTGAATTATGAAGTATCTTTACCTGATTCGAAACGTTGGGTCAATTATTTGTGGGCAGTTTCGCGTAGCTTTTTCACAAGTTTTACACGATTTTTATTTGCGAGGTATGTGTTGGACGTTTCTAGTAAATTTTCGCACTGAAAGCGGGGTTGAAAGGCATGTAACAATTCAAATGCTGAAAATTTGTTAGTAGAATGAATTTGGTTATTCTGATGAACAAAATCAATGGGAGGTAAGAAACCTAAAGGCTGCTATCTTAAAAACAATCTGTAAGTATTGATTCCTTGACCCACGCAATCATTATCTCAGATAGACGGCTTTTGGCGGTGGGGCTGAGGCTGACATACCTTACATTGTCTCCCAAGGATTTGGCAGTAATTTACAAATTCATAGCAGGTAGCTTGGTAGTTGGTCAAAATACATTGTACTAGGAGAACCGAATTTCTACAGGATTCAAGGAATTTCATTAGGTTGTTGGTTCCGAGACTTGGTATTGCTTTGCCTATTATATAGCTTGTAGTTTGATCCACTACGATTACAAAATATGTAATTTTATTGTAAAAATTTAACATCGGGCTGGCGTCATATCAGAAGAGATATGAGAATGGTTGAACAATAAAAGGATGATGCTGAAAGGTCGGTACAAGGATTTTCTTGGTCATTTTGGCAATTTGGCAGGTAATGCATCTGCTTGAATCATATTGCATAAATGCTTTTAAATCTGGAAAATAAGCTCCGGACTGAAATAAACTGTAGGTCAGCTGAAATCCGTGGTTAACTGGATTATGAAGCTGTTCGAATATTTTCATGTGCAAAGCTTTTGGGATACAAACTAAGAGTGTGGTCAATTTAGCAAATCTATGTGAACGATATATAATTTTTTTTAGTGTAAATGCTTTAAATTGACGTTCTATTTTCGAGGATGGACTTGTAATATAGCCATTGAGGAATTTCTAAATATCTCCGAAATTTAGTTCTCATCTTTGAAGAACGAGCAAATTCTTCAGATGTATTATAGGCGCTGTTTCTTTCCAAATGTCCGATGTAAGACATTGAACCATTTGTTCATCTGCCTTAACGAATATTTTATTATTTTTTCGTAAGCAAACGCGTTTTGGTATCTTTTGCAAATTTTGAAATCAACAATGTGTTACTGGGTTGGTAGTTTCATGGTTTGGAAATTTAGATGAAATTTCCGAAAAATGTACTTTTGGTATACTTTTAGTGTACACTTGTCGGTGTGGTACAGCGGTTATGGTTATTTTGGATTGCACATGAGGCAGAAATATTTTGTGTTGTTTGTTTTTCCTGTTGGAGATGTAATGCATGACCAATCTGTGCTATATCTTTATCTTTGTAGGAATAATTCTCAGGCGTTTTGACATATCTGCTAAATGAGTTCGCTTTATTTTGTGAATTTCTTACATGTTTTAAATCAAAGTCATATTCACTGATCCGAGCGAATATTCATTCGATTTTGGGAGCCTGATCTATTGTAAAAGCTAACTGCCTTCGAATCAATGATAAGGGGAAATGGTTTCCCAAGTAGCTAGCAATCAAAGGTTTAAGATACTCTGCAACTGCAAATAATTCGAGAAGGTGCCTTTCTTTATTTTGTTCAGTTTTCGGAGTTTCGCGGGAAAATATGCACAGGGGTGCATGAATTTTCATCATTGGGACTGTCCTTTATACTGCACTGCTCGAGAATGTCAGAAAAAGAAGTAGTGCTGATGTCAGTATAGACTCGATCGTGGTCTCGAACATCATAATGTTTCAGTACAAGAGCAAATATTATTGCTGATTTCAACGCTTCAGATGCCCGTTTGTGTTCTTCGGTCCATAAAAATGTATTATGCTTTTTCAGAAGTAAACAATACGAGATATCAGAAATTCTTACAGAAACGACGTACATATGAGCACAAACTTAGAAATGAACGAAGGGTTTCACGGTGGTGGGCTTCTCAAAATGTTAACTGCATCTAAGATCTTAGTAGATACAAATAAAGCACGGTCACAAAGATGATACCCTAGTCAGTAATGTGTGTTTTTAGTATTTCTGTCTTCTGCAGTAAAATTCCAAGCTCCTACGTCGTCATATTGCTTAAAATATGTCACGCAGAATGGTCACCTTTTCCTCCGGTCTTTCTGTACTAACCGCCATCAAAATAGACCGCTATGCTTTTAGGGTAAATGTGAAACAAATTACAACTGATAAAATTATGAACAATTGAGGGCGATTGACAAAAACCTAACGGCAATCTTTAAATCTCACTTGTTGTTTTTCTTCCAAGTTAAAATGTGATAGATCGCTATTAAATGGAGAGTTGCAAAGTTCTGTTCTGTCACGCTTCATTAGGAGGTTCAAATGGCCATCGAAACGGTCTTTCATTGCGATTGGGATCGAGTAAGATCGATGGAAGTAGCCAATGTTATTTCTGGTAATTATTTTGTACTGGAAGTCATTAATTTTTTCTATGCGTTTTTAATTGAAAACAAAACAATCGTCAATTCATATAAAGCTTGAAAGTTTGTTCCCCAATATGTTGTGAAGATTCATGCTCAACGTAGTAATATTCACGCTTGAAGAGAGATAAATCTATTTCAAGGATTCGTTTATCTTCGTCTGACATGTCCTCTTTTCTAAGTATTAGGTTACATTAGTTTTCATAACAGTTTGTTCTTTGCCTAAAATAGCATTACAATTTTGGATACAGTAGGATTTGTAATTTGAATTAAGTTGTCTGAAGACAACAAAGAAGACGGTACTAAAATCTGTAGTACTTTTAATTTGGTTTAACTAATTTAAAATTGGGTTCAATTAGCATCCCATGTTCCGTTTTAGGTCCAAAATGTCCTAAACATATATTTGTTACTGAATGTGAGGGTAAGAAAATTCTCCTCGTGGTGGCAAAATAAGGGTCAAGTTTTTGTTCCAACTTTACTGCTATAATTTGTTTCAAAAAGGAACTTTTCTGTAAGTTCTTTGTATATCCTTTTCCTGCAACTTTCCTGAAATGTCGTAACGTAAGTGTCTGAGTTTCGTAATCGAGAAAAGCACTGTGATCGTCTAAAACAGAATTACCGAATAACATTTTAGCACCAAAATCATATACTAACTAAAATGGGAAGCGAAATATTTTGTTCGCTATTTGAATGGGAAGAACAACGTATTCATGAAGTACTATAATATTCTGAGTGATGCCAGAAAGTTTTAGTGTCCCGTACAGAATTAGTTGTTTGTTTTTAACTACACTTGATACAAAATTTTGATCTGATCTTTGTGATTTTATTCATTATTAATTGCTCCTTTATTTCTTAGTTATTCTTTGTGTATCTTATTGCAGTATATGCTTCATTAAATTTTCTTTCCTTGTAATCTTCATTGACAATCCTTAAGCTTTGATTGTTGAATTTATTTTCACTACGTTAGTCAGGTAGATGGGCTCCGCTTCCTGCTGTTGGATTCTCACCTCTCATTGGCTAGTTGCTGAAAGAGACAGTTCATTATGGTTGTCAGACAGGGTAGTATGTAATTATAACGGCGGCGGTTAGAAATACATATTAATAAAATTATCGATTCAGCCTATATCATTGATGTTTACATAAGTAAAGCGGCCTCTGCAACGGAAGAACACTTACCGCAGTTGTATACTACCATAGTAAGTGAAAGCGGAGTATATAAGCATAGTATGCAGGTATATACCTCCATATTGGCTCCCTGTAGATATTGAACGAGTAACATCTCATTGTGGTTTGTCAGAGTTTGTGAAGTGATTTATTCGTACATGCGCTGTGCAGTGGTGTTTTCTTCCGATTTTGTTCAAATAAATTTTAATCTTTGTGTGTATGATACCACCTTTCAGTGTGTGTGAGAAAGTGTATCAGTGTTTCTTCACTGTCAGTGGAGTGTTTTTTCTGTGAAGTGAGGTACATAGATGAATCTGTCTGTTTAATTTTCTGACTTCGGGTGTCAGTTTTAAAGGTTAAGGTAAGTATGTCTAATGTTTCAAAAATTCTCCTCTCTCTGAAATCCATGTCTGTTCCATATATGTTTGGTAGTGAAACCTTAATTTAGTATGTTAACCTTATTTTGAAAGAATGGAAATTTACACCTTGCACAATGCACTTCCTATCTCAGCATTCTTAATTTTCCCTTTTTGAAAATTGAACTGGCTAAATTGCATATGTTTCTGATAAGATATACCATAGTAAACCATGAAATCAAACGTATCGTAATGCTTTATTTCGGTTGTATGGGTTCAAAACGTCTTCGTTACTTTCGGTATCCGTACGCCAGACTAAGCAAATATGATTGCGTTCAAGTAAATTTTACCTATCCCAAACTATAGTTCTCAAGTACGTTTCATCAAACTGGCGGTTAGGTTGTGTTGGTTTAAATAGTAAATACGTCCTAAACTTTTGACAACAATTTCGAAATTCACAAGCTAACTTCTGCACAGTAAATATCGATGTAATTAATCGTTTTCACATAGGGAAATGCTGCGTTTATAATAGTAAAATTAATTTTAACTGTGCTAAAATGTAATTTGCCTAACTTAATGATTTGGAACTGACATATCATAATCTTTTTTTTTTTTTTGGAAATTATGTGTGTGAAATGATGGCTCTGCCCAGATGCTGAGCATTATTGTAATTTTTCTCGTTTTTATCTGTTAATTGAAATTTACACTTTTGGAAACACGTTTTGATGTGTTAAACATTTATTCAGAAACTTTTTTCCATGAAATTCAGTGATCAAACATTTTGCATTGCATTCTTTCCTAAGCGAAAATAAATATATTTTTTACCAGATATTCCTTTTTACCAGATATTCCAAGGTTTTCATTAAAATACAGGCGTTAGGCTTTATACATTTTAGTGACTAATCGTTCAGTAGGTCTGGTCTTCAGGACTTCGTGTACTTGGTGAAGAATGTGTGGTTTAAGCTTGTAAGAACGAGGTAGGATGTTGGATACCGGAATGAAGTTACAGTATTGAACTTGAGTCGGGTACATAGGCGCCCCCACAGCCGAGCTATCTTTACAGTGTCGAAGTGCAAGGGTCAACTTCTGCTCCAGGGACGGGAAGTGGGTTCCGCCTTGAGGTTTATACTTCGATGTCAGTGTTTATGGAAAGTGGGTTATGGTAAAGGCGATGAGAGTGGTAGCTAAATAATTTGGAATGTGCTATAAATTGACCGACCTGCTTGATGTCCTGATGGAGGTTTCTGAATAGTAACCCCGTCACAATAGGTAACTGAAATAGCGTTTTTCAGTTCTAGATATTTTTCTCGACGATTCTTCGAGTGTTCTCTTTCCGCATGTCTTATCTTAAGGTTTTCTTTCTTCCTTATTATGCATGCTTTTAATGAGCATTGCACTCGGAGAATGCAGATTTGGGAAGCTGTTGTGGGTTTTGAGTAGTGTTTCCAGCGGGATCTTATCGCCGAAGTCCCTGTTTTTTTCTGTGTTGTCTTTTGTTCTTGTTTTAACCTTCTGCTTTTCGACAATTCTCTGTTCGGAACTTCTGTTCGGACTTCTTACATGCATACTTCGTGTTCTTGACTAGTGCGTATATTGTCTTCGACGATTTATTCTGAAACAAGGCATCCAATGGTAGGTACTGGCCTTTTTTGTAGGTCCGATAGTGTTTTTTTTGTGTCCTCTCCTGCTGCGTAATGTAGACTGGTCTCCAGGGTAGGTTTGGCCACTTATGTGAAGATTTGGGGAATTGCCCTTTGGGCGACAGGGCGCCGTAGGCCCTTTCTTTGCTTCTGTGTCTCTCTGCCTCTGGGGTGAGAGTCCTAGATATTACACTTTCTTGACTAAAATGGTACGGTACCTTCGCTGTTACTTAAACTCGTGTTTCACTTCACTAATGCAGTAAAGACGTCGACTATATACACTAACAGCATATACATCACCAACAGCGTACTTGTTGCTCTTGTGCCGTGTGACTAAATCCTCAGTATTCTATTTTCTGGGTGGACCTGTGATGCTTTACTCAAATCATACATGTGAACTTTTGTTTGACTCGCTCATTTTTGTTCTTAGTGTTAAACGGGACTTGTAGCGTTCTGCTTCACTTACTATATACTGTCGAATAGCATTCACCATGAAGAAGAAGGAACCAGTCGTCACTCGTTTTTTTTTTTTTAAATGTGAACTTCTGTGTTATTGCATGTTACCTCCTCAGCGGATCTATAAAATGTTACTGTAGAATAATTCATGTTCATTATTTTTATAATTTAAAACCTCTACCGTGTATCCTTAGAGTATGTTAGGAATAATACTATACTCTAAGAGTATTTACTGACAAGATGGAAGTACAAGCACGATAATGAAGTTAAGTTCCGTAGTGTAAACGCAAATTATTTCAATTATGACTTTTACCATTTTAACAATCTTACAAATCTGAACCAAGCATAATGCCGTGGAGTAGTAGATTATCGTTTTCATATATTTGAGACGTAATGATTCGACGTGGAGTAACAAGTGTGAAAATATGATGCGTTCATAAAGATCTTTTGTCGGACTCGGTAGTTCGATGCAATAGGCAATTCTGGGAGAAAGTCATTCAAGAATTTGAAGTTTTTTTTTATATTTTGAGGGGTAAGCTGATATGCATGCAATGAAGTCGTAAGACAGTATAGGTCTAAGGCATGTTTTATGTATTTATGACAGTTGGTGCCTTTCGTTCCTAGCTTGTTCCATTATGATTTGGTATAAGATTCAGTTGGTTGGTAGCTTTAGTGGTTATCTTTTCTAGATGGGGTCACCATGTTGTATGATGGTCGAACATGTAGATATATTATGTGACGTGATGGGAGGGACGAATAGATTCGTGAAGTACTTGAACGTTTAAAAGTTGGAGACTTCTTCGGACTCGAGATCGTTGCCTTGGGGGAATTAAAACGATAGCCTGAATCTAATGAGAGTTGATGGGGACTCCCCACTTACTACACCATGATGTGAAACTTTTAATAGCTTCCTTGAGTGTGCGATCGATGCGCTGTATGGAGTTGCTCAGTCAAGGAAAGCAGTATCATCGACATATTAAAACGAATGAATGTTGGTTGGTTAGAGGTGGGAGATTAGCGACGAAGAAAAGGTATAAAAGAGGTGGTAGGGGTGATCCTTCTGGAGCTCCGACAGATTGGATGAGATAGTGTGCTGCTGATGGTGATATAGATTATGCCGTTGGTGAGGAAAATGATTATGAATTTGAGTTAAGTGATCCGGAAATGGAAAACCTGAGATTTGTATATTAATTCTCAACGCCAGACTTTCGTCAAAAGCTTTATCGAGTTCAAATAACACTATGCAGAATGACTTAGAAGTATTTTAGTAGTTGGCGATTGTATTGGTGAGACAAAGATATTGGCCGTTAATGCTGAATGCGAGACATAAGATCATTCCAGGTGAAGTGGATATGTAGTATTTGTAATATATTTATTTCAAGAATTTTGCAGAGGCTAGAGCTTAATTGGATGGGGCGATATAATAATAGAGTATTGGGTGTTTTCTATGGGGAATGTAAGTGTTTTAGAGGTTTTTCACGGAAGTAGGATATAAGCAGTGGGGTGGATGAGGATAAAAATTGTTGGCAAAAGTTTCAGGATATTGTTTGGTGCTTCCTGTCAGTGGTGGTGTTTGATTTGATCGATTCCTGGTACAGAGTTACGTTTATGTGCGATGGCATGAACGATTTCTTCGTAAGTAGTTGGCCCAGTTAATGGGTAATCGGAAAATGAGTGATTGATGTTAGGTTGTAGTTGTAGTGAGGTGAAGTGAATGCGGTCTGATGAATGTCGTCTGAACGGATTGCTGGGAATGCGTGATGTGAAAATATCTTGCAGGTAATCAGCTAATCTTTCAGCAGTCCTGATCAGAATTTAGAGCTGGATTTCATTGTAGTATGGATATGTAGTTTTGCTAAATTTGGCAGTGAGAGTATTGAAACGTACTTAGTTGGATGCGAAGCGTCAGCTAATGAGTTGGATGTTTTTGTCTACTGTTTGAGAGCATAGGGTTTAATATGGTCAGGCATTGTGCGTCAGTGCTGTGGTGAAGACGGAGTGGATCTATGTTTCCGGTACGTTGATAATCTTTAAATAGTGCTCGTGATCTGTTTATTGATGATGGATAGTGAGGTGGAAGTTTTGTACCGTATGGATGAATTGTGCTTGTTGGTATGTATTTGTCGTTAACCTGTAAAACAAACTTGGTGGATGTCGTCTAGTGTAGAGTACGTTTTCGTTGATGGAGGTTAGATGTGTCCAGTATGAGTTTGGATGAAATCTCTATAGCCTTTCCAGTTAGCTTGGTGAAAACGATCTGGCCGTGGGCGTGAATAGTTCGTGCGATTGATATGTTTGTACGGTTAGTTTTATAGTTACATGATCACTTCCAAATTGAGTTTTAGCGGTGTGAATTAGTACTCTAACTTTCGGTTTAGAATATATGCGTGCAGGCCTGTCCTTACATTTATAAGTAAAAGTGCGATGAGCTTTCCCACAGGCTATATATTTTGGAGGTGCTGAAGGTTCGAACAGGATTTTTTGTTATGCGGCCCTGAGCAGAAGCCGCATTTGGCATTAGTGCGTTTGGAAATTGGACTTGGATTGCATACTTGACACTTTTCGTAGCGGATCGGTATGACGTAGAAGAGATTCCTCGAAATTCCGTTAAGGTTCGAGTCATTCTAGCAAATCACTATAAACTATTAGAATCGGTGCGTGATGTATATTTCTCCAATCTCTTATCACACGGATAACATTATGCTAATGAGGTACCTAACACAATCGACCGCTTGTACGGATTAAATTTATTCTTCAATTAGATGTTTCGAAACTAAAAGAATAAGCAATAACACTTAGTTGTCAATATACCAGTTCATATCCTCCACTGAATTCAAATAACCAACCTTAACTAGAGTAACCAAAGAGTCGAAAATGGTTTAGTAATTAATAAAAACGGGCAATAATACTCTTTCTTTGGTCAGAACTATAGCACTCCGAATCATCTTTCAATATAATAATCAATTTCAAACTACATTAATCTCGGGCTCAATTAATATACTTAAAACTTTATTAGTATGTGAACTATCACCATTATTCACATTTCGTTCTTCAATAACAGCAATTCTTCAAAGCTTTACGCTTATAGGGAGTCTATTTCCACAATGTTTCTCTTTTCCACTTGAAAAACATGCAATTGTTTGAATATCGAATCTGGCGTGTACACCATCGAGACAATAAAAATTTAATTAAATATGTATTGTCATTGAAAGAAATTCCTCCGATTCTATTCCTCCATTATTTTGTAATAGACCTCCAACTAAGATAAAAGTACCGATAAAGACCAATAAATCAACTCCTAGTACGTTCAACGTATTCTAGTCTAGTACTAACACCAAAATACAACACAAACCCTCCAAACAAGTAAAACGAGTCAATTTCCTCCATTAAATACCCCAGTTCTACTCTGCCACTAAGACTATTATGCCTCCATAATACACCAAACAAATGAAAGGCACGATCCATTCATACATTTATGAATTCACAAATTCCGTATACTACTGAAGAACAGATACTCTCTTCTCAGTTCTAATCTGTACTGATACAACAAATTTCCAAGATACCTCGAAAGAAATTTTAGGAAAAATAATAGAAAGCTGCATCTATCTGACACCGTTTCTAACCTAAAACTAGAGTGCTGAATGGTATTTAACACCAATTGCAATATATAATTGTAAATATAATCGGATTTATTTTAATAGAAGAACCCAATCACACATTTGTTAAGGGAAAAGAAGCAAAAAGTGTTTTCAGTTAAAACAATCATTCTATCACATATCTGTGTATTCAGAAACCAGAACGTTAAGAAAATATAACATGAGTCTTCAGTCAAGGACAAGCTTGGTAGAAGGAAACTGCAGTAAAGTATCTAATTTCACAGATGTTGAATCAGCAGATCAAGGTACAGATAAACGTAGCAAAAGAACAAAGTAAAATCACCACCCACAATGTCCGATTGGCGGAAAGTTACGTACTCTTGCTTTGACAGTGTGATTTGCGATTGGCTAGTGACATACGTCCACGTGGTGAGTTTCTCTATATCAACTTGAAACAAGACTCCCTGTGAGCTTGTAGTGACTGATCTACCAACCAGAACAAGTCTTCGCGCATGCGACCCGACTCAGCTCTGAACCAGCCAGGACCAAGAGACATGTTAAGCAAGCAAGGACAGTCCTGGTGAAGAGAACAGATCTTGTTTCCAAAGTCCACCTGCAGTAAGAGAACGACCGAAGTTTCAACCCAAGTCTACATCTTCGCCTCAGAGAAGCAGATTCATCTCCACAGTAGTAAAAGTATGTGAGTTGGATTCTATTACGTCTTATGTTCGTCGTTTTATTCTGATGCTCTATATTCGATCGTTTGTATTATAGTTTTGTTATAAGTCTGTATAATTGCATCGGTGTTATTGCCGCCGTATTCCATCTAATCTTAGTAGGTTCTTTCCTTAAAACCCCAAAACATAAGTTAAAGTGACACACGCAATTTTATTTCAAAATCCTACAAAATCCTAGCTGACAGAGAGAGTGCTCTAGAAGAGTCTTAGCTGTTTATTGTTAATGAAAGAAACTGTTACCAATAGTGTCCAATGAGTACACATTTAACGTTGCAGTGCAATTTTAACAAAACTACAAGGTAACCAATGCTCCTCATTCAAAAGAGTTTCCCAACGCATATGAGAAATTGACAATAGAGAGAAGCGAACGAGAAATAAAGTTTATGAAAAATAACTAAAGTACAGTTCACCAATCCTCTATTTCCCTACAACTACTATTTTGCCGTTATAGCTACAGATTCATGCATCCTGCCTCAAAACCCCAGGATTGTATTATCCAGCGATTTCGTCAGTCCCCCTGTGGCTCGTGTCACCCACAAATCCTTGAGAATACGTTTTTTCTTGCAGTCAAAACTTTTAACGTTTTTGCAGTCAAAAATCGATAGCAGTTGTGCAAAACTCTACTTGCACACTCCCAATTTTGACTTTACACCCCACAAACTGAAAATCCCACTGGAATCCCTAGTATTATCGTATATCCATAGGAATCCCTAGGGTGATACAACAATACAATTATCGGGCATCGTACTGTCCATGCAGGTCCTATTAACGTAAGCCACGCACCAAACACCTGAATGTATATTTGTAACGGTCTATCGTTGTACCGATTCGTACCTTATAACCGTTTTTTGTAACTTGATTCAGAGTTGCATCTATTATTTTGTTTGAAAGAATTATAACATGTAAATGTGATTTGAAGTAATTATATAAAGTATTGTGATATCAAATATGATTTATTGCATCTGAAAATAAAAATGCAATATCTTTTACTAACCGTTTGACGCTTTGGTTTAATTTAATTAAAGACTATGTGTACAAAAGACCCCAGTGTTTTAATACTGATTTACCTAACGACAGGATTTGGTGTTAGATTACGTTTTGAATCATATCTTGAAATATTAATCAACAGAATAAATGTATCTTTCATATTCTACTCAACATAGCCCATGAAAATATAGAAAGCGTTGGATGAACAAAATTATCACACATATGATACAAAATAAACGTATTTTCGCTCGCGATGCATGAACACAAAATATATCTTAACTCTCCTTGCGTTTGGGAATCAACACATTAATAAACACCCAAAATTTCGTTGAAAATCAAGACGAAATAATGGGGAGGGATCCATCAATTCTTATAAGTCAGAGTCATAAATTTCTATCGCTATTCTTCCTCATATTTGTACTTCTCTTCTCTTTTTTTAATTTCTCAGTATCACTGATTTCTTTTTTTCGGAGAAAGTGGTCTTTTCGGGGTCCTACGCTGAAGTTATGTTCATCCTCAAGCCGCTCTACTCTAGTCTTGCTAGATTTGTACAGTTATATTTTAAATAAACATTACGAACGAAGAATATATTACAGGGAAATAACGATCGATTATAATACACAAAACCCGTACTTTGAAACCCGTTCTAAAGAGTACGTTTTCTATTACTATGAAGTACTGTATAAAGAGATAAAAAGGAATAGCAAAGAAAAGTAATTTTAAATATACACACGATATTTTAAAAAATCTAATTTTTTAAGTTTAATAGCTTAAAAATATCATATACACATTTCTACCTACTCTACAAATACCGACTGGACCAGTTTAGAAATATATAATCTATAAAGATTACATTTACAATATGAATATGCATACATTTTTAAATAATTATTCCATAATAAATAAATAAACAAAGTCATTAAAATATTATTGTACAAAACTTACTTCAAGAGCACTTTGCTCTTATTTTAATAAGGGTTAGGTGGCAGAAAATCTATAAGTTGAACTTTGCACGCTTCAGTAAATACAATTTCGATTCGACTCATAATCAAAATTAGATATTCTCCTAACTATTGTCACTAACGTACAAATAAACAGACGATTTAATCCACATGATAACTTTAATAGTTAACTCCAACAATTTAAATACAAATGCAGCATATTTCTTTTATCCATTATCTCATCTTACTTGCCTTTTTCCTTTAAATCATCCGCAACCTTGTTCTTGAGCATTTCATAGTCGTATTGAGGACTTACGTCTGCCGATAGAGAGAGACAAACTTTGCGTAAACACGCCCAGTTACTAGTTGCATCTGTTACCCTATGGTCACATTGCATCCGGTTTCAGCTGAACTTTTACACTGGCGATCATGGTCGAAAGGGGTAGAACAAAGAACACAACTTAGACGAGTGTGGTCACTACTGAATATATTAGAACACTGCAGTGCAGAGCGGTGACAATGTGTCCATACATACTTATTTGTTTTGTGTTGTTTGTTCTTGCACTTTCGTCCGTATTTGTCGGTATGAAAGTTCAGCTGAAACGGCACAATGTGTCCACACGGTTAGCAATTAACGAAATATTATACCAAAGTTCTTGGCAACCAAGGTTCAGTTGCGATATGAGGTATTGAAGTCAATGTCAAGCTGAAATGAATTGAGAGCCTTTTAATATTTTAGTCTATTTCTTTGACTGCTTCGAGATACAGAAAGATCTTCGAGAGGAAGTAATCGTAAGAGAGAAGTATGGGAACTAAATACGTATAAAAGAAGTTGGAAATTAAATGAAAAGTTTAATTTTTCTGAGCACATAACTCACAATCTATGCAAAGACGTCATAGAGATGGTAGAAAAATGTTTACTTCGTTCATGTGATGTGGATAAAAATTGTAAATGATAAGAAGGAAATTAACAAAACCTGCCGGGAAGAGGAATTCTCTTAGTCATCGCCTGAATTCATCACTGCTTACACCTTCTTTGAATGGACATTACTATGATTCCGATTTAATAAACGGTTAAACAGATTAAAAGAAACATTATTTGCTATTAATTGTAGATGCGTATCTGCACTGAAAGAAAAAAATATACGTAAATCTAATAATTAATTGTCAATCATCACCAGTCAATATTATTTATGCCAGACGTTGATGAGCGAAATTGGATGTCTTACTTAAAAGAAGAAATGTTCAATGTTAAGAAATTTACTTTGTTTGTTTAACCTTAATATTAACCTTAACCTATTTGTTTAATATATTTGCTTAACCTATTTGTTTAGGTATTAATGTATAAGAACTATAATAAGTTATAAATTTTCCATGTTTACCAAACGCTTTGTCATATACGATCGATTTTTGACAGTGTGTCGCTATTATAAATTGGTTTTCTCCGTAGATATTAATCTTGCTAAAGAGATTGGAAAAGTCATAGGTTGGGGTGACACTAAAAACCCAACAGACTCTCAACAAAGGATAGAGTTTTTGGCTCCCACTCTTTTAGAGGTTGATTTGCCTATATTGAGTCTGGATGATTGTCGGACAAATACCAAGGTTTATACAGAATCGGACATCACGGAAAACATGTTCTGTGCAGGAAAGATGGAAGGTGGACAAGACAGCTGCATGGTAAGTCAAACTTTATTCTATTTTTCTACTTACACATTCCATTAGTTAATGTTTGATATTTGCTTTGCTATCATAATGAACATAATAATAATGGTTCATCAATGCCTTCAAAAATTTTGTCGCATTATATCGCAAGAAAAAAAAAAATCTTGAAACAAGCATAAGTAGTGTTTAATTAGATCTAATTGATACGTTAATAAAAATATGTGTAATGTATTAAAACTTGAGTATTAGGGAATAGTGAACTATTATAGCGCTGCACCACATATCTACAGGGTGTTTCAGGACCTCTGGTACAAACTTCGGGAGGTGAATCCTCATATTAAAACAATAAAAAAAAAATCATATGAGCACCCGCCCCATCATACGTAGTTTCGGCACTAGAGAGCCCCCAAAACGTCCAAAACCGTATTTCAAGGCAATTAATTTCGAATACTAGTAGCTGTAGAGCTAACGGCTCTTCGTTTCGCCAAAGAAATCAGACTTGCTAGTTCAGAAAATGCACATGCCAGAAGTGAGGAAAAGTGAGCGATGAGTTCCCCGCGTGAAGTGAGGAATTCCCGGAGAATTGCGCAGCAAATGTGGGTCAAACAGGGCAATTAGAGTATGACTTATTATCAGAGAACAACACCACGTTGATTCCAAGGTAATAACTCAAACAGATGCAAGATGGAGAAGAAATAATGAATGTTTTGCGTGGTTGCATAATGGCACCTGAAAGGATAGCAGACATTGAAGTGAACATGGATTAGTGCTCCATAGAACATAGGTAGTAATGTACAGACCCATGGTGATGATGAGTTGTAAATGCCTGCTATGGGAATAGGCATAATGCAAACGATGTGTAACGACACAGAAATGACAAAATTGACAGGTTATAGAAAAGTAGAGACAGTACTATCAACAGGCACAATCATGGCATTAGAATTTTGCAACTTGATGTCCACAGAATTGACCGTCTAGAACACAAATGGTAAGTTCTCGACTGCTACCACTGTACACAGAATGTTGACTTCGACATTAGCAGGAATTCTTGGATTCGTATTTCTCTTGTACCTGAAGAATGATGCTGTTTTGTCGCAATAGATAGCAAGCAATTAATGTCGCACCATGACGTAGCAACCAGCGTTGTTAGTGCAATAAACTAGAATTAATCGACGAACTTACTACAGCAATCAGCTGCTTTTCGTTCCTAACAACACCATAGCATGTTGTTACAGCGATGACACACATTGTGCAATTAATCAACTACACCTAACATTCTTTATTCCTTTTCCGTCTTACATCTGTGTGAGGCGCAACCAACGTAGTGTTATTCTCTGGTGTCAGGCTATTCTTTACATGTCCTGTTCGACCCAATTTCACTGTCCATTTCTTGGGAAATCACTCATGTCACTCGGGAATCCCACACGCATTTTCCCATCACTTCTGACATGTGCATTTTCTGAACCAGAAAGTCTGATTTCTTTGACAAAACGATGGGCTGCCAGCTCTACAGCTATTAGTGTTCGAAATAGATCACCTTGAAATACAGGTTTGGACGTCTTAGGGGCCCTCTAACGCTGAAACTAAGCATGATTGAGCGCGTGTTCTTATGAAAGTTTTTATTGTTTTGATATAAGGATTCACCTCCCGAGTTTGTTCCAGAGGTGCTGAAACACCCTCTTTATAAGTAGTGATAAAGTTAAGGGGAGATGCAGTGGGATACCGTCCCGCTAGTTCAAAGAAAGGATATTAACGATGCCTCAAATTGGGTGATATTGTACAACAATTTAGTTGTAATATTTCTTCAAATTTTGTCACGTTAGACAATATTTTGCTCTGAAAATTGCATATTAAAGAGAAAAATATTGTTCTTAGGTAATTAATTAATTTACTTGTATGCACTATGCGATAAAACTTGTGTACTACTTGAAATATAGACTTAAAATTCCATAATTAAATGTATAGATAATGTGTAACTTTTACGTTTATATTACGGTCTGTTTTGGTTAGTTTTGTGGCCGGAAGAATAGATAAAGACCACACATTAACCTTCCAAAGTCACGCTCCCCATATGTCAGATAAAGGATATACGTGGTAACCTCCACTCTAAAAAATTGTGGTAACCTCCACGAATATTCGTTTAGTGAAGCTATCGTCCAAAAGCTTTTGTAGGAACATGATCGGCATGATGGTAATTGTACTCTCAATTTTGTCGCGGTAATTAGAAGGGGGTATTTTCCACAATCCTATTAAACGTTCGTTAGCCCCTGTCACTTATCTTCAGATTTCGCCTACTATTTTTCGAAATTTTCTTACCATTTTCTTATACACAGTCATGACCGTTGTTGATGACGTACAGAAGATCCGTGTAGTTTTACATTATACTTGCAGTAGCTTCGCTTTCTAGACTTACATCTACAACTTGGCCGCGTTGGAAGTCTGACCAAATGATTAATTTCAGAGCCTTGAGCAGCGCCACCCATTACTTGTATAGCTCATTCTCGACTTACACTATCTGCGGACCTAGCCTTTGATGGACAAAAGTAAGAGGTTCAACGCATGTAACGACATAATTACCAAGCTAGAAAGACAATTCCTTGTCTCCTATAGTTGTTCGTATTTCTGTTTCAAGATTTGAAGTTCTATGTTAATGACGTTCACTCTTCTTCCCTTACGGTAAACAATAGAAAACAAGTTAACAAAATATATGGTACATACATTGTGAAAAAATATGCTTAAATTATGATAAAGCAGATCGGACGTCTCTTCTACGTAACAAAAGAATAAAACAAAATTGATTCTGCACGTATAATCTGACGCTTTCGTATGAGTTTGTCTTATAGTTGTTTATATGCATAGTTTTTCAGCGGACTATGCTTAAAGTACCTACTTCTCAGTATATTGCAAGTCTGATGGAAAGGATCTCTTTAGTTAATAAGTTTGATTTTGTGTCCAACGCTATACTCTTATCGAGACAAACCTCTTTGGAAGGCACTGTGAAACTGTTGTTTCTTCATTAGTTATTAAAAGTGTATGCTATTCATATGTAACAGTGCAACAACGTCAGGTATAGGTTTTTTAAACTGGCACCAATAAATTCCTTTGTTCCTTTGTTTAAGAGCTATATGGAGGAAAGAGGAGCATCTGAAGGATTGAAAAACTTCAATAATAAACAAGGCGATAAATCTAACAATAATAATTACAGCAGAATATCGTTACTAGTAACACAGTATTAAGTAATATCCTGATTACACGCCTTAGTATGTAAGTAGATGAATTAACTGAAGGTAAACAATGTGAATTTAGAAGAAATAGATACACTGGACGAGATTGTCGCCTTCAGGTAAATATGAAAGAATAAATAGTAATACATTGGGACAGTTATTCGTTGATTTTAAGGGGGCATATTATTCTATCAAAAAGCAAAAGTTATAGAGTATCCTACTAAGATTTGAAATTCAGAAAAATCTTCTTCAGCTAGTGGGGATGTGTCCAGCAAATCCCTTAAGCAGAGTACAGCAATGGTAACAGATGGTTTCAAAATTCGCAACGGATTGAAACAAGATGATGCCTTATCACCACTACAATTTAACTTTGCTACAGAATATTGTAGTCTAAAAATGAAAGAGGACAAGAAAGGACTATCATGGATTAAAACAAACATTCGTATAAGTGGATGATCTAGATTTAATAGGGGACGATATAAACACACTACAAAGGAAAACTGATGTCTTAGTGTTTAGCCTACAAGTCAACGTAAAAAAAAATACATGTCAAAATCACTAAGTAAAAGCTAGCAATATAATTATGATAAAATTCTCAATTTTTCACTTTAGCAATAGAACAAATTTCTAATTGAATAAAATCTCAGTTCAAACCCTGTTATTCATCGAAAATATTCAGGTAAACTCCGTTTATATTTTACAATAATTATGATGTAAATTAATTCAATCAATTAACAGTCGCACTTTATTTACATTAAAAAGTCGTGGATTAGAAATAGTTACAGCATGGGAAAATTCAAGTTAAAAAATATTGTGTTGCAAATCAGCTGCCCCAAAGGGGCTATACACGTATTGTATGAATTTTTCAATGCTTTCAGATCATAGCGTACCATCTACTATATTTTCTTGTGAATTATCTTTACGTTTGCACTTTGACATCCTGTGACAATTTAGATTTACAGGAGAATATAAAACAAATAAAGATTGGTATTAGTAGAATGATGTCCACAAACTCCTAGTATAGTTTAACGTTATGATTCAACTGAACAGTCGTAAAGATACGACTGGAAATGTATTTGTAAATAACTCAGAAAATCATATCTCTTAGGTCTTAGGTATCAGGATTTTTTATATTAAAGGAAATACATTGACTGAGATTTTACTAAAAAAAATAATGAATAACGAGAATGTAATTAGAGCACTGATAAGTAACATTACAAGAGGAGTAACGGCAGAATTAGGATCGCACGTTCATGGTTGTAGTGTCAGCTGGTGTCATGCCCAATAAACGATGACGCCTCCTTGGTGTACTCGGAAAGAGTGACGAGTTGTAGAGAGATAAGAACTCCTCTTTCAGTGTATGAAGGCTGGAGTATCGACGAATAACAGTAATTCTCTCTCTCTGTTTCGCACAATTGTCCGGACTTTTTATTATGCTGTGTTGTGCGTTTAGAAATGCACTAACTATTGTATAATCTTATGTAACTCTTTATAGGTCAGCAGTGCTCTATTTACATTTGAATAATGCTAGACATTGAATTGTGAATTTTAAGCGTTACATAAACATTCTTGTTTACAAATATCATCTGTACATCTTACAATCGTATTTAACCTTAACGTACATCCAGAAAATGATATCTTGTTATTAAAACTTGGAGTCGTTTATATATCTTTACACAACCTCAAATAAATAAGAATTCAAATATATTTTCATATAGAGCACTAATGTTTATGTACATGAAAAATAGTATTAAAAGTTTTGATGTTTATGAACTTTCGGCACATTATTTAACGACGCATTACGATCCCTTAATAACGCGTGAACACTATTTATAAACTATGTTTTAATGATGATATTTCCTAAAACATATTTTGATATTTTTCAGGGTGACAGTGGTGGTCCCTTAATGATAAGAAACCCGACAATCCATGCAAAATTTGAACTTGCAGGTAGGACAAAATTTAACTAAATTTCCGCGTGTAATTGTAATTTATATTTGAAGTATAGAGTGATCACCTAATAAACATTTCAGGGGCGAGACTTTCATTGTACTACTTTAAGTTAGATGAAGTTCTCTGAGGATAAGATACTCTGTGCGTAGTTTAATGGAAAACAGTTTGATTCTAGATCAAGAAATTATGCTATTAAGTTAGACATTTCCGGTGTGAAACGTAGACTTTTGGTTAAAAAGTGTACTTCTTCATTTATTTATAGCCAAAAGTTCTCTACGATCCTAGCAGGAACGACGTCAAGAATGTGACTCGTGAGTTCACATTTATCGGCTACATATTCAAATATGATGTATCTTTTGAGCAGGAATTTGATACTTAAATATTTAAATACACAATAAGTTAAATTATTGTAAAATCTTGAATGTAGGAATTGACAAACTCATCTTCAGTTTGTAACAAACTTGTTTCCTGCTACATAAGATTTAGTTTATCCGTTTTACTTTTTATGAGTGAGGAAATTTGCGTATTAATAGAATTAACAAATAAACTACTCATTTGGAAGGAGTTTTGTGACTAATTGCAATTCATGTTACTTTAAGTTTTCTCGTTGGTTGTTTTCCTTGTTCCTGCCTAACATTTTTATTTTTCTAATGGGGACGAAAAATTCGTTTAATGTGTTTCATTGATAATTTTGAGAAAAGAAACAAAGTTACTAATTAAAGTGTCCATATATCTTCGAATGAATTTATATTTTTCACTGGAATCATTTTAAACATTTCATAAACAATATTTTTTTAAATTTTCTTTTTCTTCTTTTCATTTTTATTTATCACCATAGAGATTCTAGTTAGATATACTTGAAACTTAGCTTAGGTATGATATGCACCGCAGTACGTGCGCGTGTCGGTAAACTTTTATCTTCTGTTTAAGTTTTCCGATTTAATTCGATTTAACCGTGGGTTTTACGCTATGAATACCTTCCTGTGTCTTCCATACAATGAGATGAGAATAAATTATTTTCAGTAGTTACGATTTATCATCAAAAGTTAAGAAGTCTGACGAGGGTCGGAGAAAGACGTACCGAAGGAAGTTTTTTAAGTGATGTTTGCGTGAAACTTCTGACGGTCCATTACGAAGTACTTATGTATGTGTTATGTTATCAATTTCACAATAATAACTTAAATCTTACTTAGTAGCGCGTCCTTTTCTTCCTCCCCGCTGCGTTACATTTACCATGTTGGGCTGTTTCCATTATCTTATATTTTATTTTTCTTTGAGAATTAAATCTATTTTTTCCTGTTAGAGTATTACTAGGAAAGAAAGATGTTTTCTTACGAGATATTCTGTATTAGGTTTTAAAGTCTTCGAAACTTTAAAGCTACAGCGAATTCTAATTTTATAAAATCCTATCATTTTTTAAAATATGGAATATGATATGGAATAAAATATCATTGAAATTAATGTTGTTGAGAGGCAATTAGAAAACTTTCAATGCAACTTTATTTTGAATTGAATTTAACTAAATTCGAATATCAAATTTTGTGATAAAAGAGTGAATTATTTTTTCTAAATTTAGTCTCGCCTCAATTTTGTTTATGTTGAATAACTATTTGATATAATGATCATTTACTATTTTAGCTTCTGATTTAACCGAAGTATAATTGAATCTTGGAAATTTAATATTTAATCGTGTATTAATTTTATGAAGCTATTTTGCTATAGTAAAATGTGGCTGAGATTTATTGTCAAGAAATCATTTGAATTATGTATTAATCATTGGTATGCTTATTGTAAAGAGTATCCTAAGATGTTAATGAAATTTGAATTCTTCTATGGTTAACAAAATTTGAATATTCAAGAGTTTGCTTGAGTAGGAAGGATACTAAATATTAATGAATTAATTTAGCTTTAATGAAATGATTTATTCACAGTTCGGTTTAATTTTTATGTTAATTTCTATTTAATCATTTAATTTTCTCGTAATATTATTTAATCGTGAGTATATAAGAACTTCAATCTATAGAGTCATCCAGCTTCAATTTGTTAAGGGATCTATTATAATAGGAGTTGTCTTCTGTCAGGTTTGATTAGGTTTGGAAAAGATTAGTTTTTGGTGAAGGAGAACTATAAATGAATAAATAATGATATGCGATTATATATCAACATGCACGGCAGTGCATGAGCCAAGTTCTTCACGTCAGGAACAAGAATTTATAGCAAAATCGACGATTTGCGGGCCCCGTAAGGAAAAAGATGTTAAAGATAGGAATATGAGCTTTTGCCGTTAAGGATATATGGTAAATATGTGCTGATGTACAAAATTTCATATTCGTATCTCAAACTATGTTCTAGTTGTGGACCCCTGAAATTTGTACATTTTAGGCTAACTGACTCACTCACTCACTCACTCACTCACTGACTGACTGACTCACTCATCATATTGTTTAGAGTGTTTGGAGTAAGCTAGAAACATGACATTTGGTATGAAGGTAGAGGATGATAAGTAGATAAAGGAAAAATTCCGACATTTTGAAAAGGTCGCCATCTTGGATTCAAAATGGCCGCCGCCAAACCTAAAATTTAAAAGAATACGCAGCCTAAACGACTAAAGATAGAACAGTGAAATTTGGTATGAAACTACATCATCGATAGCAAATTAAGAAAACTTTTTAAAATTTTGAAAAAGTCGCTATATTGGATTCAAAATTGCCCCCAACCCTAAATTTTAAAGAATACACAGCCTAAACGGCTGCCGCTAGAATAACGAAATTTAGTTTGACAGTACAACATTATTAATAGATTATGAAAATATACAAAATATCTCTAAAGACGTCATCTTGGATCCAAAATGGCGGGCGTCATAAATCCATTTTCCAACTGCTTGAGCCAGAGATACGAAATTTGGCATAATGATGTATTATCAAGAGTAGTTTAGGAAAACATAACAACGTTTTTAAAAAGTCACCATTTTTGATTCAAAATGGCAGCTGAAATACAATTTTTCACATCGTTCGACATAGAGAAATGAAATTTGGTATGACAGTGTATCATCACGAGTATGTCACGAAAATGTAAGAAAACGTTAAAAATGTGTCCATCTTTTATCCAAAATGCCCGCCTAAGCCCCACTTTATAACGACTGAAGCTAGAGAAACGAAATTTGGTATGAAGGTGTACCATTACGAGTAGGTTAGAATAAATCCGTCTCGTCTCCCCTACTAGGGTCCAGTTCCCAGCTGGAGCCTGATTGCGATAAAGAGGTGCGCCCCAGCGAGGCCATCTTGGAATTCTGGGGGCAGCGCCCCAATGAGGCAAAGCGAGTATGTACATTACACAAGTGTAAAAAGCTGCGAAATACGAGCAAAAGCACCAGGGGTGCAAACTGTCCAGTCAACTCCATCAACCTTAAAAAGTGGTGAAATGGAATATGGATGAGCCTAGTTCCTCGCGCAAAATTCCAATACTCCTGCGTGTCCCACCAAGTTTTACTCGTCACAAACGTTAGCACTGCCAGGAGCATGTTATACAGGCAGAATGTGGAAGTTTCCCCATTCGGACGCAGCGCTCTGGAGTATGAGGGAATATCTGCATCATGTGGCGCAGTGTACTGCAGATTCTGGTTGTGATAAAAAGACACAGTTCCTCCAAACTCCTCAAGTTCGATGCGCGGCCTGCCGTGGGATTTTTGGCGCAGCGACGCGAGCGAATCGAGGGGAGTATCAACACGTACGGCAGTGCATGCAGCCAAGTTCCGCGTGTCACAAAACGTCAGCATGCTATACAGGAACAAGAGTTTATTGCGAAATCAGCGATTTTGAGGTTCTGTAAGAAAACAGATGTTAAAAATTGAAATATGAAATTTCGAAGTATGACGGTATATCATCACTGGTAGATTACAAAATATCTGCAAAAACATCATTTTGAATCCAAAATGGCTGACTTCACAATCCATTTTCCAGAACGTTTGAACTAGGGATACGAAATTTGGCATAAAGGTCTATTAACAAGAGTAGTTTAGGAATAATTTACATTTTTGAAAAAGTTGTTAACTTGGATCAAAATGGTCGCACAAAAACGTTTTCCACACCATTCGAGCTATATAAACGAAATTTGGTATGAAGGTGTACCATCACAAGTAGGTAACGGCAATGTAAGAAAACTTTTTAAAAATGGCTTTCTTTAATTCAATATAGCCGCCCAAATACCATTTTCCAAACCACTGAAGCTAGAGAAACGAAATTTGGTATAAAGGTGTACCATCACGAAAATGTTTCAATAAATGGATCAAACCACCGCTATGAGCGTGCAGCCCCCGAGGCGATATGGGAAAAGGTCTGCACAGCATGGGGCGCTGTCCCCAGAAAGTCTGATCACAATAAAGGGGGCGTAGCCCTAAAAATTTGAAGTTGGGGCGCACACCCAGCGAGGCGAACCCAGTATATATATATACACGAACAAAAAGCTGTGAAATCCGAGCAAAACACGAGATGATGTTAGCCTTAGGGTTGGTGGTGGTGGATTTTAGGGCCGCCAGCAGGAAGGAAATTTGCTGTATCATCACAAGTAGGTTACAATAAATATGGCAAAGCTTCCCTATGTTTCAATAAATATCTCATTCCACAGGTGGTGGGTATGGGAAAAAATCTGCAACATGGAAGCACAGTGTCCTGTAGAGTGGTTACGATAAAGGGGCGTAAGTACCCAAAAATTCGAAGTTGCGGGCGCAGCCAGCTACGGGGGGCGAGGACCTAAACGAGGCCGAGCGAGCGAGTATATATATTATACACGTACAAAAAGCTGTGAAATCCGAACAAAAACACCAGAGGTGCAAAAAGTGGAGCCAAGTTCTTTAGCCCTAAAAAGGTGTGAAATGGGAGACGGATGAGCCAAGTTCCTTGGTGACAGCATGTAACAGGAACAAAGGAACTTGGCGCGAGGTGGCAAGGTTCATGATCCTTAAGCTATAAGGGTGGTAGGGATCCTAAAACCCACTACGTCCACCGCCACCAACCCTAAGGCTGTTGCCAGCTCGCGCCAAGTTCCTTTGTTCCTGTTACATGCTGTTACCAAGGAATTTGGCTCATCCGTCTCCCATTTCACACCTTTTTTAGGGCTAAAGAACTTGGCTCCACTTTTTGCACCTCTGGTGCTTTTGTTCGGATTATATAAACAAAAATATAAATATGTTCCACGAAGTGTGTTGAAGTTGATGAGTAAGGTGCTTTTGCCACCTTATTTTGGGCCTTAGGCACAAACACACCTTTCAAGTTTTACACGAAGATTTTAAATAATCGAATAGCTCGTGATAGCCTCAATTTAATTAGATCAGTAGATAATACACCCGACCATTGTAATACTAAAAAAATAATCTTGTTGTTATGTAATGGTACTTTAAATGCTTACTGTAGAACCTATATTCTTGCTTTCTATTCCTCGATTTATGGGCAATGAACAATAAATTGTAATTAACTCATATAGTGATTAAGAAACTAATGCAATTCATAATTCAACTGAAAGCTTTCAACTTTTTTAAATTATATGATATCCCGTAGTCTGCAAAACTATGCAGCACTGCAAGATGAAAAATTGGAAATTATCATATGTGTAATACAATAAATAGAAATAATTATAGGTAAAAATGTAATTTCAAAACTATTTTATTTTAGGTGTAGTTTCCTACTCACTTGGAGACTGTGGAGAAGATAATGCTCCTGGGGTTTATACAAGACTGGCTAACTATGTAGACTGGGTAAACAAACACTTACAGGAGAATAATGCTTTGAGATGCAAGCATTCATAAAAGATTAAATTGTTGCAGTGTGATCTTGGGAATTATACTATGTAAAAGTTTATTTGTAACATTTCTGTAAAATGTTTCAATATAACATAATGAGAAGTAACCAATAAATCGCAAAGAATCAGAAACTTGTATGCTTCATATAATATTTGTATTTTATATTCTCAAAATAAAAATATATCTTCAATTTTAACTAGAAACTAACTCATGAACCAACTGTCTTTTTTTCTTTTTGTAATATACATACTGCATTGTTTGTCTTCCAGTTCCTAACATTTTTTGTCGTAATACCTTCTCGTCCTTCTCACTCTTTTAGAGTACAGTAGAAAGTGGTGAGGTGATACACTGTGGAACTTAAACATTGTTATTCTGCTGAAGTGCTTGAGATATATTGAATTTTTTTTGTCTAAAGTTATGATCTCTTCTGATAGTCAACAGTTTGCGTATTAAAGAATAAAAGTATCCGATACCTATATAAAATAAATGTAAACTATTGGTGTATCACTTCATTCCACAAAGTGGAGAGAAGTGATACACCACTATTTGAGAGCCAGTAACAGTTTGTTTCTGCTGTTGCGTGAAATGATACACTAAAATTAATTGTAAACAGATTAGAATCAAGATGTATTAGCTAATTGGCACAAAGGAAAGAAAGTATCACAAATGAAAAATAATGCCGTGTAACTGAGCTTCACACAATATTAATCAATCAGATTATGGAAAAAAATCTGGTACCCATGTCTGAAAAATAGGCTGTGACAATACACTACATTTCATGAGGGAAATCAAAACTGGTGTCCACAATATCTGGTCAAAGAGGTGTTATTGTGATTTCAATATGACTTCATGAAGTTAATAATAGTTGCTCTGTTATTCCCCGATGAACTTTTTTAAACTGATTTGACTTGAGCATGAAACTTCTTAGAAACACCACCCTGTAATAAGAGACGGATTAGCTAGAAGTATTCTGCAATAATTACCATATAGTTCACCAGCAACTGTGTGCTCTTCAGTTTTTCTGCCATCTTCATTACGACTCCCGGTTTCGTCTTGCAACGCGCCAGATGATTCATGCAAGGAGATATAATCTCCTGATGCACTACTGGTATTGCTGCTGCTGCTGCACTCAGTCACGCTCTGAAAGTTTGGTTTTGAAACGTGCTTCGTTTCTTATTAAGCCATCGAGATAACTTAATGCCACTAACCTGAGGTCCGTCTCCGTGTGCGGGAATCCCAGCTACTTTCAGTAATCAGCTTTGCCTTCAACGCTTGCTCTTCTGCACCTGTTATCAACGTTGGTCCCCATATATATTATGTCGTTTCCCTGTGATAGTCATCTTATAAATTTGAATTTTGTCAATCCCATGTTTCGTTTCTACTTGTCTGTAAGTAAGAAGCCCACTCCTGAGATTTTCAACAGCTTTCTGTAGTACGTCTATGCTTTTAGCTCTTGCTCCTGGTGGTCGTTTATAATCACGAGGCGTTCTATAACTTCACTCCTCTTGATGTATTCTGTATCAGTATAAAAACACCTTCGGGGTAAAGACAAGAGTGACGCAAGAATTCTGCTCACAAAAGAAGTGATATCCAATTTGCGAGTTACTTGCTTTGTGTCACTATTGCGGAAGTGTGTCCTTTTTAATAAAATTAGGAGATTTAGTATCCTTCCGCCATAGTGGCACAAAGAAAGTAACTCGCAAAATTGGATATAATTTCTTTCGTGAGTAGACTTCTTGCATCACTCTTGTATTTACCTCGAAGGGGTTTGCCTTGTCTTTATCACTTACTTTGTAAGGCTGTCTATTAATAGAGGTCTTCATACAAAGGCCGATTTTGGGCTGTATCTCGAGAACCGTAACTCCTATAAAATGAAGCTTCGATTTACCCCAACTGGTTGGAGCCCGCAGTGGACGTCCTCCCGGTACCAACCATATTGCGCTAAACCAAAAAGACAGACAGAATGACGGAGGGTATTTTCTATCATTTGTGGAAATTATGTGATTGAGCTAAAAAGGTCATAACTTTCAAATCCCTTCACCGAATTTGACATATGATACCATTTGATAGACTACGATTCCGCAAGCTTCGGCCGCCTATATGGTTTGTGTGAAATTCATTTTTTGAAACCGCCATACGGGGTCCCAGTGGGTTCCTACCGATCCAATTTTTTGTGTATTAGTATGGCAAAGGTTTTTCAAACTCAACTTCAGGCATCAAAATCGGGTTTATAGTTTGCTATATCCGAAATTAGCTGTATATATGTGAGTGCCGCTAACAGACTCGTTCCTTAGCGTCACTGATCACTTCACCCCAAAAGCACGCTGCACAATTTTGGTATCTTGTTAATTGTTTTTTTTACGTTTTAAGTTTTATAATATCGTAGTACTAAGCTCACTACCATGCACATCTTCTCATTACAGCATTATAATTCTAACACTCATTATTACATATCATACGTAGCAAGTTTCTTGGTGCACGAACATTCGCACCAACCACCGTCTTAAATTTCACTGCAATACACTGCCATCTAGTGAGTTGTAGGCACATTACATGCCTCAGTTCATTGACTGGTACTGCCAGCTACTATCTACAATGCATAATTACCTGGTATTACCATCTATGTAGCAAATATGGAAATTTAATGGACAGCTGCCATTTTGTATCGCTTCACCCCTTAGTATCACTTCACCCCGTTCTACAGTAACCGTGAAGATCAAATAATAAAGTGTTTACTTCCTATTCGGTGAGCTCCAAACAGCGATAATACATTTAAGCTCAGTAAGTCGGTTAGAAGCTCACACAATAAAATACATCGAAGAGAAATTTAATAATCAACTCAAAAATCTTACAGACAATATGTTGAAATGGATGACAACAGTGCTTTCAATCACTTCAAATCAGGACAGTCAATTCATTCAAAGTGCCATAAATCAGGCTTCAGAGGAATTGTTCCAGTGCCATTTAAACATCATCAAATCGGTGGAAAATCACATATTTGTTGGCATAGAGCCTTATACAAAAAATAGGAAAACAAATACAAACCCTGACGATGCGGATCACATCTCACTTGATTAAAAACACTCTAAAACTCACAAATATTCAGGAGAACGTTGACAGTTGAGCACGGCAGGCCATACACCTTTAACGAAAGAAGAAGTGATCAAAAAGTGCTTATAAATCTATCTCAAACTTAAGGAAAGAACGCTAAAGAACGAATATAATCATAATTTCCTCTCCAGATTTATCATTTCTCACCTTAAAACTTAATCTAAAAGCAATAATAAACCTCTCTACTATTTATTTGCCAAACATAACTTTCTTATTAGGCATACCGGTCAAAAATATAAAAGAAATCGTGCAATTCAAAATTTATAACTACATTACAAATTAAAAATTTGTCCACTTCCAGTTCACATAAATACAATTATTAAAATTAATTTAACAATAACACTTATCTCTGGCGGGTTTTATGGCTGTTAATATGTGGGTCCGTTGACCTTGGGATGGATCCGATTCAGTTTTCTAATTAATATCATCTTTCAAACTTAACAAAACTTTATATCACAGGACGAAAGTGGCCTAAGTGGCCAGAAGTCCGGTCATTGGGGCCCTTGCGGGCCCAATGACAATTACATTTTGATTGATTGATGGGAGTTCTTCTTTCTATATGTGAAAATATAAACTACTTGGCCTGCAACGGACTGATGAAGACGCCACAATTAAATGTGTTTCTCTCATACACAAGAAAGAGTAAAACTACTCTGAAAACTTCTATTGTCAGTAATTATATTACACATGTACACGGAATGAAATATTGATGGAACTTTGCAGCTATGTTCGTATCCCGAAAAGCATAATACGAAAACAAAGAGCGCATAGTTTACAAAGGGATGATAAAACTGCTATCGTTAGTTCGACCTTGTACAGTGAAACTTTCATACTTACAGAGATTGAGCGAATTGAGAAGGGAGTTCGAGGCGAAGATTTGGGGTCAAATCCGCATTCAAACGGTGATCTTTTTTCTCAGTGATAAAGTGATGCAATGTTTAACAGTACGTGCCGCAAAATATCAACTGAACAGTGTAAGACAAAACAAATACGCCAATGATCCGATGGCGTAAATATCGTAGACTACGTAATATGATGTTTTACCAATTTAGTGCTGCCAAAGTGTTTTTATTGACGCAGAAAATAATATTAATGTTATTTGAATACATTTGATTAAAATCGATTAAATTAACATGCATTTGAAATAGTAGCAGAGTACAGGGGGAAAAGGGGCATGCCAATATAAAGAACAATTAGTTTGACTCGTATCAAGTAGTACACAAGAACAGCTAGCCGCAACGATAGTTCCAATTCAAAAACGTAGATCATCCACAACTTATAGCGAATTTTAGAATATTACATAAATTGTAGTAAATGGACGAGTAAGACATTGAAATGCGTATTTAAAAAAATACACATTCTTGGTCATTCTCTTTGTTTCCATTTTAACTTAATTTAAAATACAAACTTGTAAGGTTTTTAAGAAATATTTGCCGATAGATACATAACGATTTAAAAGGTTTTAGAGCGGTAACACTATTTCTAATATCAAGTATTACTTCTACAACCAAGATTATTGTTGTGTTCCATAGGGCATTGAGCCATGTACGACCCACAAATAGTTTTAACTGCATCGATTTATCTACACCAGAGTAACAGACAGTGTTCAAGGTCAGCTTGCCCGTCGAACACCAATAGGGAATTAATGCTCAACGCTGTTCACCTCATATGCATATTAAACAATTACTCAGGTGCTGTGAACAATCTAGTTTTTCCTTTAATTAATTCGGTTTCATGTCAATGCATGCTGAATGTCATAAAGTTACTATTTGCAACCATACAAATCTAGAAACCGAGTATCGTGATTTGCAAAATGTTGTACCATCCACATATGTGACATACAGTTTTGACGTTAAATCAATATTGACGACAATAAAAATATTTCTGTAATACTGAATACCAATAATAAGTAGCTTTAACGAGTTCAGGCAACGATTCAGGATTTGCTTTGTGATAAATGAGATACGTTGCGTTTTCGTGGACTATAGAAGCCTGGTGGTTGCGTCCCGGGTAATTAAAACTATGCAGATAACATACACAGAGTTCATATTATTTTCTCACCAAAATACCAAGCATTGATCAACAGAAGGGCTCTGGTTCAATCAGTCAACGCATTACATCGTGTCCAAAGTTGATGCAGAAGAGACCAATTTTTAAAATAGTACAGGACTAGAAGTGGTGTCAGTGGCAATAAAAGTACTCGAGCTGATTTCTTTCGACTTGTGATCCATAAATGCCTTGGACGCCAGAAAAATGTGCCGTAGTGATCGTACAACAATTGCTACCGAAATCAAAAATGGCACCGAGATGCTTATACGAGTTTCACCTTTCCCTGTGTAGCTTTGAAAGGACGAAAATATCATCTCTGACGGAAATAATTCAACATCAACATTGCGAAAAGAACAGGACCTAGTTTGCTTCTTTACGTCGAACTGTTAATAAGTTGTCAACGTAAATCTGTTGAATGTAACTGTTGTCTTTAAGCATGTTGATATACGCACATAGAATAAACCGGCCACAAAGAATCAAGGTTTACTGAAAACTAAAATTAATTGATTATACTAGGCCAAAACCGTATCTGAAGTGGAAGTTCCTGCCGAGAAAAAACAACACATTTTTTTACTCAATTGAGATAGCTCTTGCACTGAGATTTGAAAGTAAATGCTTGGAACCTTCCCAGAATTAGGATTTTTATTTTTAGGCGAAAGCATAACCTTAGACGGTATGCCTGATTTTCATCAATTTAGTCAGACATCTTCCTTGTTACAGATACTCTTCACCTAGATTGTTTTTGATCTATCTATCTATCTAACGTTCAAATTATCTTTGTTCTTCTAAAATTAAATTACTGGTCTTAATTATAGATTTACCATATTTCAGAAGTTTCAAGTGTCTATTAAAATCTTATTCTTCGTCCATACAAACGTCAACATTATTAACGTCCATACAAAACGAAACATTAGTAAATGGTAGATTTCAATGTTTTAGGAATTTCAGATAAGACGAATGGGGGAGCTTATCCATCCCATATTTTGCACTTTTTCAAAATTATGTAGGGATGAGAAAAATGTTGAAATTCGAAAAGTGAACACTATAGTGCTTATAAAACTCAGGTGACAAGTATTTAAAGAATTTATTTTTATGTAATAACAATTCTTTGAGAAGCATTAACCTGTTTTAAATAAGATATGAAACTGGTATAATATGAAATAATGTCTCACGAAAATTTGTTGCGCTCATGAATCAACGTGAAGGTGAAGCAGTGATTTGAGTCAGGAAAAATCGTTTATAGTAGCTACCATTATTTGTGAAGTTTTGGCATGAAGTACATACAATAATCTAAGTTTCATTTATATGAAAGGAAGTATACAGGAAGGCATTTTTATTAAACCACCTACGAGTTAAGATGATTTAATTTTATAATTAAACTCCTTCAGCCTAGGGAAGCTGATACATTCGTTTCATGTATATATTTTCTGTCTCTTCTCGACTAGATACTGCAAGGGATTCAGTTACATCGAAAAGCCAATTCTTCCAAACAGAAAAAAATGTGAGCAACCATAATAACGCTGAGAAACCACTAAACATCGGTTTTGTGTTTATAAATTAACTTATTCATTTGAGATACAAAACTTTTGCTAGTTTTGTTTGATTTCTTCTTATAGGTAGTTCCTTGTACCTGACTGGTATTGTTGTATTTTTACAGAGAAACAAAGGGAACAGAAACGCAAGTGTACCCTAAAGTGGTTTCTAAAACAGTGTTCTATTCTATAAAATAATTATTTCTGTATGTTGTTGGAACGTCAGCCATTATTACTCTCTACAATATATATATATATGGAATTCAAATAACTATTTCTTGAATTCGGAGTTTTAATATTTCTGTATTGTACTACTAAATGTTAAACCTTTTCTCTAAAATTGGTGATTTCCTACAACCACGAAGTTTTCGACATCTGACTTCCGGCACCTCTCTATCAGCAATTGTCGCGGAGTTTCAGCGGCCCAACCCACGAGGAATAGTCGGGAGTCGTTTTCTGCGAGACGAAGCCCGGCCACCATCGGGCCACCTTCTGTACAGTGATATGTTTTGCACGTTCTTCACCGCTAAAAATTAGTGAGAACGACTGCTGTAAAATGAAAAGGGGATGTCTTTGAGAGGAGTACAAAGTGCTATGTGTTTCCTTTGATAGATGTATTATTTTTGCGGAGTGGTTGTTTTCCTCGCGATCGCCACCCCTTTGCCGATTGCAGTTGGATTATCGTCGGGGTGAAGCATACTGCCCGCGACCGGGAGTCGTTTCGTTTGTTGGTTAAATATCAGACTCCTGCCTAAATGCCGAAGACACACGAGTAACAGTCTGGTGGCCCGCTTGTGCGAGGCGCTTTGTGCCCGAAAGTTATACGCGCATGCGTGACGTGTGTCGTACGACAACAGGTATGAAAAAACATCACCCAGCTGGAAGACCAGCATAGCCGAGTGGCCGATGAGTCTACGACGAACCTCGGTGAGAGGTAGACGTGTATTTGTGCGCT
>JAGDQP010000939.1:1125-35291 GCA_022664845.1 Lepisma saccharinum | reverse complement strand
ACCCTTTTGCTTGGTAATAGTTCAGTAGTAAGTTTTGTTCTTTTGTTCATAGTTTTGAAATAACGTTCCGTTCAACAGAACAATTATGTCGACAATACGGCAGCATACTGTGAAGTTTGAATTTGACAGGAAGAATAATCGCCCGACCCCGTCCATGATACATGACTGGTTAGGTGAACAGGTAAACATTCAACTTGAACAGGTAGCAGCTATACAGTTAAATGCTGATGAATATTGTGTATATGTGAAATTGAAATCAACTGAAGAGTTTGAAATGTTATTAAGTAACACTCCTCCACAGCTTCCGTTTGTGCATAGTGACGGTGCTACTAGTGTTGTAAATGTAAGTAGCGCAAGTGAAAATGTAAAGAAAGTTAGAATTCTGGATTTACCATTAGAAATAGAAAACACCCAAATACATTCTGCATTAAGTAAATACGGTACGATCAAAAACATAGTCAACGAACAATGGTCGTCAAAATTTCGATTCCCCGTTGAAAACGGTGTGAGGATTGCTTATATTGAAATAATTCAAGACATTCCATCGAAACTAAATATTCACGGTTTCCGTGCCACTATTTCATACATGGGACAGCCTCAAACGTGTTTTTCTTGCCAGGCCCAGGGCCACGTGTATAGTCAATGTCCCCTTCGTAACAAGCGACGAGAATTGAATAATATTCCTAAGGCCACAATGTCAGCAATTTTTAGTGGAAAGTTACCCCGCACTCCCCTATATGATTCAAATTTTCGTGAACAACATGGTGAAGTGCTTTCTGATTTCCAACGTGCCCCTAATATAAACAACGAGAAAGAATTCCCCGGATTAGGTGCTGAGAAACGAGTGGAAGCGAATGAAGAAAACAGTGTCGTACGTCGTTCAAATGAAACTACGGCAGATATGCAAGAAAAATCTGGTGACTTGTGTCTTGGTATGCCAACAAAACGTGATTCTTTAACAGTGCCTTCACAGCAAAATGTGCAAACAACTGAAAAAATTTCGAGCGATACAGAAACTATCTATAAACCAGTTACCTCACCACAACAGAGTGGCGAGGAAAAGCAAGAAGATACTTCGGAATCTGACCTTGATGCGTGTAGTGTTAGTAGCTTGCTTGAGGAACTGGATGGAAATATCGTGACCTTAACCGCAGTGGAGTCTTCAGTAAAGAAGAAGAGAAAAAGAAAAGGTCTATCTGCACGTGATAGACAAAGTTTGAAGACCAAAGTCAATCGAGCTTTAACTCAATAAACGTGATTCACTCAGAGTGTATCTATTGTGGAGCTTTGGTTTTAACCTTGTAAAGAACATACGTCGTTACTTTTCGTGAGTGACATTAGCGTAAAAATTAATTTTTGTGAGTTGAAAGTGTTATCTAATTTTTTTGCCCGAGTAGCATTGCGATGTTGGTTGTACAAGTTTTTCGTCTTATTACTATGCTAATCATGATACAAATTCTCCGAATATTAACTCTTAATATTAATGGTATTTTGACCAAACGAAAATTTGATTTGCTGAAGCATTTTGTTTACCTAAATGATCCGCACATTCTCTTTGTTCAAGAACTGTGTAGTGATGCAATACAGGACTGTTGGGGATATGACGCGATTGTAAATATTGGTACCCAAGGTCGTGGATGTGGAGTTTTAATTAAACAGGGAATTCCGTATCAGAATGTAACCCGACTCCCATCCGGTAGAGGTGTCAGTTTCGTTAGCGATGGAATTTTGTATGTAAATCATTACAGTCCATCTGGTACGATTAATAGGTCCAAAAGAGAGTTGTTTTATAATGAAGAGATTGTTCCATTGTTCACACAACTTGATAATATAGTATTTGGTGGTGATGAAAACTGTGTATTGCGGGAATCTGACACTACAGGGGTATTTCAACCCAGTCAAGCCTTAGACGCATTAGTTAAAAATATGCATTTGTCAGACGTGTGGCTTGAAAAACGGAATGATCTAATTTACACATACAAATCTAGCTCAGTAGAATCTCGCTTAGATAGATTTTACATTTCAGGGAACTTGTTACGAAACGTTACTAATATTAAGGCAGTAGTAGCATCCTTTAGTGACCACGCAGGAATCAGTATGGAAATCAAAGCAGAGAAAATGTATAAATTATATGGACCATCTTTTTGGAAATTAAACCAATCCTTATTGGATGATGATGAAATACGTGCCCTGTTTATGCAAAAATGGTCTTATTGGTTAAAACAACAAAAATATTTTAGTACTAAAAATCATTGGTGGTGTAAATATGCAAAAACTCGTATACAATCCTTCTTTAGGTGGATGGGCGCTGAAAAGAAAAAAGATATTCGAAATACGATAGAGTATTTATATGGTGTACTAAATGATCTGTGGAAACGTACCAGCACACAAAGAGAATATATTACAATTAAGAAAGTAAAAGCAAAACTAATACAACTGCAAAACAAACAATGTAGTAATTTTACGAAGAACGTTCCACATAATGAACATTTTAGTAATGAGAAAGTATCATTTTACCACCTTATTCGTTCTAAAAATCGTTTTGAACGATCTTATATTACCAAAATCCAGGATAACTCCGGTAATATTATTACAAATTTTGATGATATTATGAACACGTTTGTAAACTATTATAGAAATCTGTATAGCCAAAAATGTATAAGTGAATTAGACTGGCCACCTCTTTTAGCCAATATTGAAACCGGTTTAACGCAGCAAGACAATGATAAATTGTTGCAACCCATTACTAACAATGAAATTTTGAACATTCTACAAAATTGTAAAAGGAATAGCTGTCCGGGAAAAGATGGGCTCCCCTATCCCTTCTATTTGAAATATTGGGACATAATAGGTGCAGAATTTACGGCGATAATTAATGAGATACTCACTAAAGGTAATTTAATTCAAAACGAAAGTGTAATTATATTTGTGCCCAAGAAAGGAAAGACGGGTAATATTTCTAGTTTTCGTCCGATTTCATTAATGAATACGGACATAAAAATAATCTCAAAAGTGTATATGAAAAGATTACAAGAGTATAGTGAAAAGCTTGTTGGTCAGTACCAAACAGCAATGTCAAAAATGTTTAACATTTCCTTTGGATTGAGTAGTATTAGAGATCTCTGTGCATACTATAGATTTAAAAAGAAAATGCCAGCTTGTCTTCTTTCCATAGATTTTGCTAGAGCTTTTGATGTGCTTGATCATCGCTATTTGTATGCAGTGCTACGAGCGATGAATTTTGACATTCGTTTTATTCAAATCATAAAAATGATGTATTGTAAGGCCACGTCACAATTACAAATTAATGGTCACTTATCTCCACCCATTCCTATAGAAACTTCTGTCAAACAAGGTTGTCCTCTCTCGATGTTGCTTTATTCTATCGCATTAACACCATTAGTAAACACGCTCTTAAGTTATAAAGACCCACTTCTTCATGATTTCCAAAATATCAATGTATTTTGTTTTGCGGATGATGTAACAATAGGTTGTACGTCTTACAAGCAACTCGAATTCATACAAGAGACAATTTCAATGTACTGTAGAGCCAGTGGAGCTAACGTCAATTTTCACAAATCAAAATGTTTAGCCTTTAATGGGTGGGATACTGCAAAAGTTAATAATAATATGCTGGCGAAATATGAAAGGGTAACACAATTGAAAATACTGGGTGTTTATTTTGCCATAGATGAAACGGAACAGCAAAAAGCGGTATGGTCTGCAATTTGTAATGTAATTAGATCGCAATGCATGCAGCAAAAGCATAGAGATTTAACCTTGCAGCAACGCATTTGGTATGTTAATAGTTACTTTTGTGCAAAACTGTGGTACGCCAGTAAAATTTTCCCGCTGGCGAATATATATGGGAAAAAAATACAATCCATAATTGGATGGTTTATATGGGAAGGATATTTCTTCCGAGTACCTCGAGAGGTGTTACATATGTATTATGATCAAGGTGGCCTTCAACTTATTGATATAATAATTAAGAGTAAAGTAATGTTTCTGACATACAATTACAAACTGTTTTTTATGGAAGAAACACTTACGAGTCAATGGTTACACTGTTGGACACAGTCGTTACCAGCCCCCAACCCACCAAATTTTAAATATTATCAGCAAGGGTCTGCAGTTACTAGTGTAATAATAAATGAATGGAGTTATTTGTCTTATATGGATCAGCAATGTTATTTGACGCCAAAATTGATGTATAAAGATTTCCTTAAAACAAAAGTTAATCTGTGTGACGTCAGAGTAATACAAAAGAATCCAACTAAAAACTGGCATTTAATATGGTGTAATATCCACAGTAGTTTTCTGTCTCATAAAGTAAAAAGTCTCTGGTATACTGTGGTACATGATATCATTCCTACTCAAAAACGAATGTATGATATCAAAAGAAGTAATAGTGCGCAATGTGTAAAATGTACTCAAGAAGACACGTTGCAACATAGATTAACAGAATGTCCGACGATAGTTAAAATCTGGCAACGCTGTCAGACAATGTTAAGCATAATATGCCGTAAACCAATCGGTTACTTTACTTATCACTTTCTCCTGTGGCCAGACTATGAGTGGTATCCGAAAACAAAACACAACACAGTAACATGGTTGATTGCACATACGGTGTGTTACCTCTTAAGTAGTGATACTGTATTGTCAGAGGAAGATTATCTAGACTTTTTGAAAAGAACAAAGTGGAAAATATTACAAGCTTGCAATGGAAGAGTGTTGTTTGCAAATTTTTTGAAAATTTTAGATGAACAGAGTTTAATATAGTTGTGTTACACATAAGATTAGCTAACTATGTAACAAGTATATGAAATATTGTTCTGTATCATAGAGTTCTTTACTGTGCAAGTCAACCACGCTGCTACAAACCATATGTATTAGCATCCTTAATGTATCTGACTTATAGCAAATAAAACAGAAAAAAAAAAAAAAGTGGTTAAGGCATCAGACTTCTAAATCTTGCGCTGACAGTCGGAGGCACGAATCCCATCGCAGACACTGAAGAACTTTACTACGAAATAAATAACAGCGAAGACAATGCGAAAAGAGTAACTTAATATCGATTACCACTGCGTCCTATATATTATATATATGTGTCCAATATACCAATATGTGTTACTTTTGCCCGCCTTGTTGCCTCCGCGGGAACAAGGTGGAAACAGTCGTCAGCAAACTGTCGGGTCATAGTTGAGAGTCGCCTTGTTCCCGTAGCCGGGTAATAGATGGCGATGTTATCGCCCCGGTATCCGCGCCGCAAGTGAGGCTCGCCAGAGGGCCGCCAAACGTCGCAAGTGGGCCGCCACTGAACCGCTTCCGATTTGCTGATTGGGCTACTTCTGAAATGTCTCGCAAATAAAGCTATCCTGAAAGTTGTGTCACGTGAACGCTTGCTTGTGTTTTAGAGTAGTTTCTAATATTTGGTAAATGCTTCACGGCATATGAAGCTGGAGTGAGCGGGAGAGTAGTCAGGTTAGGTTATTGGAGATGAAAAGACTACATTTCTTTCGGGATTTCCTTAAAATATTTAATGAATAGAATTCGTCAAAATCATTTAAGCTCAAGATATTATTTAGAAAGAATAATACTATGCTCGCTGTGACTATGTTACTTGCAGAATTGTTTGCTCTCGCGAAATTGATCTCCTACTTTAGGTAAAGCAAATTTTCAGGTAACATAGAACACAATGGAAATGGAATTAATATTATTGTAATCAGGACAGCAAAGTATGTACAACCCTCAAATGTTGCACCAGGACTGTAATCAATAAATACATTTAAAAAAATAGTTCCCATTACCCAATGCAGAACAACCAGATGTTTGGTTTTTAACATTACGTAGATAACTCGTATTTCAATGATAAGCAGTTGTGATATTCAATCGAAGTAAACCGTTGGCTAAACTTTTAACTTGTTGTAAGAAAGGGCAGGAATTTTCAAGGATATGCCACTTAAAATTTCTTAAAGATGCAGCACTTTTTGCAAGAACATAATCCGGGTCGAAGAGTCACAGAAATCGCTAACATTATTGGAAGTGCGTTCTAGGCTTCAATCACTGCCAACAACTCAAATAGGCGAGATTTATAACGTTGTAAACTTTACAAACTTTGTAAAATAATGCTGAATTCAAAGCTTCTGAGATTATGAATACATTTAAACAGAAAGCTGGGATATACTTACTAATGTATGAAATTAAGCATATAAACAAGGTTATTTAGGTGCAAAATAAACAACACAATCTTTATAAGAAATTCTTTCTCGATCAACTAAAAGAATGATTGATCAAATAATTGAAATACAACAAATGTATTATGTAAAGTTGAAAGTTTCAGTTTCAACTTTAAACATTTTACGGTTACAATGCAGCGATTGCAGTGCCTCCTTACGGTGAACTTGGGGAACCAATATTGTAATCCACATGTTGAATATTGCTGCTACTGAAATGTTATTGAAATGTAAACGTTTATTTCAGATGCAACATAGAAAACCTGTAATGTAAATGTCGATTAGTAACATTTCTGAGAAGAAGTGTGTTGTATGGGTGTAGACCAGACATGGATCTATCTCGCCAATGGTGCAAAATTCGAGCAATTACGTACAGAAGTGTCGATACGAAAAGACGAAGGAATTTTATTCGTCAGTACACCGAAAGTTATCCCCGAGGTTTTACTGTTGTAACTGGCTTCTGTTAGAGAGGAAATGTTTGCCCTGCAGCTTTACCAACAATGTAAAATCAGTGCTGCGTATTATCAGGAACATGTTATGGCGGATATTTACAACAATAAAATCTCACATTGTATGGGGCGGATAACATCAAGACAAGACGTACAGTTACACAACCAAATTATCGCTGGCATTTTAAAGACTGGTGAAAGTTAAGACTCGGATTCGTGCTATTCCCTTCTCCAACATCCCAGTGAAGAGTCCCCATGTCATACCAATGGACTACTGTGCATTTTGGGGCTACGAAACACAACTTTTCTTCTCTTAAGGTGCGCACAGTTTCAGCCTTGCAGGAGTGTAATAGCATACCCCCTCCTGCAACGAGGTTTTATCTGGCAGAAACTGAGCTGTTCCTCAATCGTCAAGAGTGCTGCTCATCAAATCTGCTAGCACCGCACTGTTGGCGGGCCAAAAACAGAAGCTACAAACTTATACATTAAGCTAATAGTATGGTACACTTAGATACTGTATTTTTGTTATTTTATTATCTAGGTAAGATCGCAAAATGTATTGGTGAAAAGTATATTTTTCTAGAGTCACAACACTCACAGAAAATACCATACTTGTATTCTCTGTGAGAAATCCTTAATAGGGACACTGATAGTTGAAGTAAAGAGACATACGCTGTCAATGTTTATTGCAGCCAGCAAGCATAGAGACGAAGGACTGGGAGAAAGTATTAATATATGTATGTGCTGATACGCGGTATCTTAAAAGATACAGTTAGCAAACATAAAGTTGGATCGAAGGGGTAGGGATAATAATTACGCTGAATGGAGCGTGTAACTGTTAAGTCAATTTGACTTCAAACGACATTACGTCTTGTGTTTTGAAGAGAGAAACATAGAGATAGAAATGAAGAAATAATAGAAATAATGGAAATGAATTTTAATTTATTTTAAGACATTTACGCAGCTGGCACTCAGGCTGTATAATGGAAATGAATAAATGTGATAGGTATCTTACAGTAAAGGCACTAATTAACAAGTGGCTGCTGTTCATGTGGATAGCAATGGAGAGAATAGTGTAATCACGCGTTAACATTGCCATTGATCTCCCTGGGGAAGATATGTACTAGCAATACAACCACGCACTCTGCAAGCCAACTTCCACTATATTGTCGGTAATCGAGTTAGTCCTTGTGTCAGCGTAACAAACCTGAGAATAAATTAAGCTCATACCCATTGAAAGTCTATGTCAGTTCTCGGAAAACGAGAATGCATATTAGTACACTCGGAAGATGCTAGGGGAACAAATTGCTGAATTAGAAGGTTAAAATGTTAAACCAGCAAATCTTAGACATGGTATACAGAAAGGGAATATGCAGTCATAGCTGAAAGTAAATTACAATTTCGATAGATCTAAGAAATTCTGATTCCCGAATACTTTTTCTACACTTTACTTTCAAAACTTACGTGATCGAGTAAACTGTAATGACTCTTAAAGTTCATTCTTCTACTCCTTGTATTATAGAAACCGTTATAAAGATAACACTAAAAATATCATACAAGTAAGAATAAGGAAATGACAATACTGTAGTTTCAATACACGTTTTAAAAGAATGTGAAGACAATTTTGTGTAGAAAACAGCCGTTGACATTAGCAACACTGAAAATTCCAACTATATTTCGTTTTTCCACTCAACGCGATTTACGAGCTCGCGTATGCCCAAATACGTATTACGGTTTTATAGCTCATATATAATATTCTTATATTATATTATAAATATTTTTTCCAACCAAAGTTATTTTCTTGCACCTCATTAGTGTTTTTACCAGTTAGTTTCATTTTGTTTGCTGCAAAGTTTACAAAGAGAAATAGAATTAAGATTAGGATTAGTTCCTAAATATTTTTGTCTTCGTTCTCCGGAGAATTCGATGCTTTCTTCTGATCCTAATACGATTTGTTCTGATTCTCCGAAGCTTTAATCTCAATGAACTTATTTTTTCTTAAGGTTGAACTCTCTTGCGAAGCAAGTTGACAGACTCATAGATTAAGTTTATTCCTTCGGTCATATAATAGGTTAAAAAAGTTGCTCCAGTACCAATTAAAAAGTGGACAAGCCTTTCATTCTCGGTAGGGTTGTTGTTGTTTATGAGTGGCATCTTCTTGCTCATTTCGCCTTTCAGGACCTATTCCTTGAAATCTTAGTTAGAATACATTGATTCCACGACTTCCACTTTCAGCGCTTTAATTGTTTCAATTGCTTTGTCGAATGTTTTGAAAAATACAATAACTTATTTAATTGTTGGATAAAAATTACCCATGTTGTGTCAGCTCGCACTACCACTACTGCGCAATCATAACTCAGTTGGTGGAATGTTCGCCTCGCTTACGAGAGGTCCTTGCCTTGATTCTATCCAATAGGCCAACCATCCTGACAGAGCTTTCCCTATGGCTTTCACTCAGTCACACCATACTAGTGCTGCTATCGTACCTTTAAAAATAGGCTTTGGTAAAATTTTCTCCCACACTCTCTCCTTACCCCCATCCGTTCTGAGCCATAGATGCTATAAATGTAATTGAAATTCAAATTTTAAACTATTATTACGAATGAGAGAGTAAATGAAACCTGAATAAACTGGTCGTTACTTTGTCAGATATAAATACAAAAAATATGCAGGTCCTAATAATCTTCCATTATCCATGACAATAATTAGCAGCATATATTTTCCACAGGTAATATTTTCCCATGTACTCGAATTCATCTTGGCATTCATCAAAACCCCGTGGTTCAATAGGTTCGCTTCCTGATTTCGGGCGGTCATTGGGTTCGTATCTCGCTCATACACGCCGTCCTTACAGATGTTCTTCCGGGTTTTCACTCAGTCCCTTCAGGCAAACGCCAGTTTTCTACTTAAATACAGAAACTGACCAATTCCCCTCCATTCCTTCTGCAACGGACATAACTTAGAGATAATCTTAGAGAGACGTATTAGCCTTGTCTAAATGGCTGTGTGGCAAAGTTTCATAGCGGAAAAATAGTTCGCCACAACAATCTAAAACTTTACCTTAAAACATTTGGACTAAGGAATATAATATGTTAGATTTGTTGGATTAGAAATTTTAGTGTTAAAAATGTATTTAACAATATCTAAATAGTTTGCAGCAAGAACAAATCAGCATTACCTAAATAACAACCGTCGAGTGGCCGTAGCTCAGTTATAGAGCGTTGCCTTCGCATTCTCTTAATATAAATATTTAATAATCGCAACCAACTATCGTGACTGAGGTGTTTCCAGGATTTTTTCTTAGTTACACCAAGCAAATGACGGTGTGATATCTTCAACTTCGGTCATTTTCGGCTCCTTCCTGCATCCTGTTCTCCCTCCATCCCGGCCTGAGCCATATCTAAAGACCATAAATAAATGAAAATTCAGATTATAACTAACTAAGCACTAGGGCAAAATGTTCCGAAATTTCATCGTCGCAGTCAGCTAAATTCTTATGTGATTCTATTCTGGTGATGATAATTCCATTCACATTAATCACACCAACCCCTTCGCTTCTTATATTGTTCTCCCAACGACGTCTCAGTTTTCTCAACGGTTTATTTCGCTACGGCTTAAAAACACAATCGAACATCTTCGTTTTAAGCCCCATCAGAACTACATGACATTTTTACTCTCTTGATTTCGTTCTTCTTATGGCTTCGGGTGAATCGCACAGTTTTGTAGAGCTCTACATTCTGCAGTCTCCTCACCGAGTGAACGTTGGCTTCTCTTTCGAGAGGTCCTGGTTTCGATACCTACAGTCGATAATCCTGAGTGAGTTTTTCTCAGAGTTGCTCTTCAGTAATAAAAGGTATGGGTCAGGATGGCATATTTAACTTAGACCTCCGCCAACTACTTCCCTTATCCTTTACCCATACGTGATTGTGGCCTGAGCTATAGAAGCCTAAAGACCATTAATCAATTTAAATCTGCAATGTCATCCATCCACAATGTCAACCCGTCCCTTTTTTTTTCAAGATCTTACGTTCACACAGAGCACAATTTGTGCTTATCTGCAAGGATCGTCCTATGCGTTTTACAAGCATAAATAATTACCGCCAGGATTAACGTATTCTGTATATTGGCGGAATTCCTAAAATCTTGTAAGCAGTGTCGAAGTGAGAGTGAGGGACCTGCCTCAGGCGGCAAAGCTGGGAGACTCCTAGGAAAATATATATAAAAGAAAAGGATCTAAATGTACTAACAAGGGATGTGCGTAACCTAGAACGCTCAGAACCACACGAAAATGTACTAGGAATATACGTAAATCGATCATCCCCAAAACAGTGGCATGAGACATTCACATGCAAACCTGAGTGTCTTATTACGAGATATATTTGAATGATCACCTATTCAAGGTATAAAAGAGGCATTTAATTTGGTAACGCGAAAAGACAAAATATCGATATAAGAGGACCAAAAACACATATTGCAAAGTCGAGACCGATTGCTATATTTTCCTCTGCTTAAAATAATTACGCTACCTGAAAACTAAACCTATTCCACTCAGCTGATATTGTTGACCTGCTATTCAGTCCTCAACGTGTAGGTGTTGGATTTTAATGAAGGAGTCAAAACAAAATGGAACAGAACAAAATGCGCATTTGACTAAAGCAACTTTTTCACATTCAACAGCACTTTTGCATTCAAACAGTCCAATATCAAACGCCACACTAATTACAGTTTCAATCGGTGATATTGGTATCTCAGTGTCATAACCTGCCTTTTACCATAGGTTTGTACTTCGGCGCAGAAAGTTGATTGTATAGCACAGAGATCTGATGATAAAATGACGATCATGTAACTTTATTTGAGTTTTTTTTTTTTTACATTTTAGTCTTACAAAATCAGAGATCCTTCTCACGTAGAGCGTATATTACTGAATGTTTTCGGTGGCAATACCTTGAGCGTAACATCCTTGTTCGGAAAACTTTCATCTAAAAGGGTACGATCTTTATGGCCTGATCAGGATCCATACAGCAATAGGTTCTTCACATTGTTATGTATATGTTTACCAAGGACGGTAGTTAGAAAAATTTTAATATGCTCTTTCGTAATTTTGCCCCTTTTGCTTGCCTCCACATGAATGTTTTGTGGACATTTTTGCTTCAAGTTTCATTGAAACATCTGGGCCCAAAGTGCCTTATGGCTCTTGAAAACAGATATAGAGCTTATTAGATAATCTGGCACTCATTGATAAAGCCACATCAATTGCATAGCTGTGTGCAGATCTATGCACAGACTACAACACACTAGCTGTAGTTTTCTCGCCTGTGTGAGAGTGTTGACAATGAATGCATTTCACAATCAAATTGACTTTAGTCAGTGTCCAATTTTTTTTTGTCCACACTTCCGTCTATTACATGCTTGTTCACTTACTCGAAAATCCCTTGTGCCTTCTAACGAATACTATGATTTTATTGTGTGTCCTTACGTGTGACAAACTTAGTAGTGTGCCTGGAAGAAATGCCATATTCATCCTTAAGTTTGTTGATAAAAGTAATCGAAGCTGTGTAATTGTCTAGGCCAACCATTTTAGATGTTTGCAGTGTTAACATTTGAAGATGACAATAGTGAACAGCAGGTCCATACCCTCTTTCCCCATCAAATTCTAACATTGCATACTGTTTTATAGTTTTTAATTGGGACAGGCTGTTTCCCTTCAAGTGAGCTCGATCTCGGCTAATCACATAATCTAATATTGCTTGTCAATTTGATTTACATCGAATGCAGTTATAGCGCCTCATAAGTGTGCTATTGGAGTTGAAGTCACTATTGTAATAGTCTTCATAAATGTTCTCCAGTATGCTGTTATCACTATCTTGTAATATACTGTCCCTCGATATTTTGAGTGGAAATGGTTTGTACTCACTTTCACTTGAAGGTTCCGCTTGCTCTGGAGATGAAAGTCTTGTACTGCTGGACAGGCAAACTTCAGGTACTTGCTCTTCTTGTAGTTCAAAATCACTATACATATACATGATAAGTATCTTCATGTATTTCTGCGTCATTCCCATTGTATTTGTGAATTATTATGCTATATAACATATTCGCGAACTCCATATCCTCGACTTTGTCAGTTTCACAACAAGCATGGGCTTAATTCGCCTCATGATACCGATGTACACTCTTTACACTCTAACTCACAATTGAGCACTCCAAAAAAAGACCTCCTTCTGCAGCTATACTATTCACACAACTAGAGTAAGTACTTGTTCGTGCAAGTACAACATGCCACCGTCGAATGGCGCTATCAGACAACAGTTGTGTTTGCATGGGAATGACTCATACCACTGCTTTTGGGATGAGTGATTTATACGATTCTAAGCACATTTTCGTGTGGTTCTGAGCATTTGAATTTACACACATCCCTTGTCATCCCTAGTGTTTTTGACAGGGCAAATCCCATATTGTATTGTGCAGCAAAAATTTATAATAATTCTAACTGATTAAATTTCTGCAGGTCGTCAAAAAAACAATTTGATTTTAGCTCTTCAGTAAGTCTTATAATGACATTTTGTGGATCGGTTTTTAAATAACGAAGGAATACAACACACACTGGTAACTGTACATTTTTCGATAGCATCGTTTGGACGTGATTGATAACTTATGAAGAACAGAAAGCTTATCTAATATAACTCCTCTTCGCAAGAAATTTTCCACTTATGTTATCTATTAGTGTTTGTTAAAATTGTTCTCTCTATTATTTTTGACATCTAACACAATATTTGATGTAAACACTTTCACCCAATGCTTTAACTTTATCTGAATTATTGAAACTTCTTCATATCTAACAATGTTATGCCCTCTCTGTCTTTGTGACTTCAAATTATCTAATAGCCGTTGATCGTACTGCATTAATTCTCATTGTAATGATCAACGAGTCCTAAAACGCCAGCTAGTGAGACATTTGATGATTCTCAGCATTCCAAATTGTTGAACGTTTTACTGTTCGGTTCTACTATGTCATTGTTTAAAAAAATGTACTGTGTTATGAGATTCCAGTTCGTTAATTTGAAAATTATAATTATTTTAATTCCATTTTATATTCTATTTTTATATAATTTAGCACGCTATTTTCATGACCTTCGCTAGAAAGTACGAAATAAAATAAGGTTTATAGATATTTGGGGATTTCATACTTCAATTTCCAGCCTGTTGTAAATTTCGAAATTGATACTCTTTACTTTGCCAATGCAAACGATAGTACTATGAGAAAGAGAAATTTTTAACAAAGTAGTACAGTGTAGTCTAATAGACGTTCAACAATACTACGTGCCGTTCAGGTTCCTTTGGAACGTGTCGTTTTGCACTTCAAATTCGGCAATAACGTGGGCAAAATATAGCGTGTTTTCAAACACACTTTAACGTTTCATATACCTGAGCTACTTTGCGTTTATACGCTCCTTATGCAGTCAGACTCTCGAATTCAGAGATCATTCGGAAATGGTCTTCTAATCATTTACAAAATATCTCCGTGGGACTCGAAGTCTGGATTCGTGCCATTTTTAAAGTAATTACCAAAACTATGATGCATTGAAATTAAATCTAACAATTCAAATTAAGATAAAGGCTCATCGTTTGTAGTTTCATGGCAATTTAGAATTCGGAAGGTGTGTTAACAAATTTAGACAAACGCTAAAGTTTGAAAATGAGAGTGGCTAAGTCTTAGTAAACAATAATAGGCTATTATCTACAATGTCAGCGTGACAATTCTACTTACTTGAAATATGATGTTCGTTTTACGGTGTGTATCGATTGAGAATAAATCACAAAGTGATTGCTGAGTGTCTATGGACACTTCTATTTAAACCTTCCGATCGTGATATGCCAATGTTCAGTTCCATAAGCTCCCTCAATCTACCAAGTCAAGAATCCTTTAGCAGTTATTTTCCCCAGAATTACTTGGGAATCTACAAGATCTTCAAGACATATTTATTAAACTGACTTTTATATTCCTTGCTTATTTCTTAGTTACAGATTCATGGTTGTTTCTTTTCCGGTTCTTTACCATTCTTGGCTTGTTTTGTCTGTTGTTCAATAATCCCCGTATATTCATAAATTATATTCCCAAATATATTTAATTATTCTAATACAGGCCTAGATCTCACAAGAAATACAGTGTAATTACAAATGATTCATCGAGTTTCACAAGCTTATTCAAAAAGACGAATACACTTACAGTGAAACAACATTGGGCATATGGGGCCACGGTGACTTAGTTGGTAGAGCGCTCGCCTCTGGTGCTAGGGGTCGTCGGATCGATCCCATGGGGGCTTTGTTGTGGATTAATACCATGTGCGTGGGTTTTCTCGAGGTTCTCCCATTTCCTCAAACTTTCTTCATTCCACCAATTCATCCCATCATCATCCATACGGCCTGAGCCATAATTGCCTAAAGGCCTTAAAAAATTAAAATTCAACATTGAGCATTTGTGATGATACTCCCATGTGTCGCTAGTGGTGAAAGTTACATGTATGAGAAATCACATGCTAAAACGTGGACTGTTTCTGATTATCTTCTGGTATGTTGTTTGTTATTAATACCCGATGACCAATTAAAAATAATTCTTTAACGGATGTGAACTAGATATCCAGCGCACGCGGTCCAATGACTAGCGTGCTGGACTTGGAATGGGCAATGAGGAGACATATGGTTTCGCATCCCATGGCGATTCCCTGCGCATCCGATATTTCTTAATGTGAAATCTGGAATGGTACCTTAACTAAAGCCCTGACTAACTCCTTCCCAAATTCTCTCTCCTCTGCAATTCTGGTTCCTCCCCTGTACATAAAAAATAAAGAAGCAGCATGTATAGCCCCTCTGACGTGCTTCAATGACACACATGCGAAGAGTCTACAAGTAAGGAGAAATCAACAACATTGGTGCAAAAATTACATTTAATGTGTATGACACATAAGAAGGTTGGATTTTAACGACAGGCTGCACTATACACTGATGGAGAGTTCTGTACGTCCCTAGGCCTGCTGCAGATATTCAAAGATATCTCCATTCGCTTGAATGCATAGTGCAAGTCTCTGCTGAATTTGGGTGACAGTTGCTAATAATATAACTCGTGGTATGTTTCTACAAGCAGTGCGAATTCGCTCAATCATGTTTTCTCTAGTTGTTCGTTCCCTCTTGTAGTCCACGTTCTTCAAAAGAACCACAAATAAAAATCAAGGGGCGTCAAATCGGGCGATCTCGCGGGCCATGGTATTGGTCCACCTCTGCCAATCAAACTGTCAGGAAAGTGTGTATTTAAATAATTCCGTACACCTCGTGCATAATGTGGTCCCGCTCCATATAATTGAAACCACATTCGCTTATGTATTTGCAAGTCAACATCCTTAAGTAAAAGAGGCAGCTGATTTCGTAGGAATACGAGAAAGTTTTGTCCGTTAACATTGCCATCGAAAAATGTATGGACCAAAGAGATAGCCATTAATAACCGCATACCATATGTTGACACTCCAGCGATGCTGTGCATCTATTTGCCTCACCCAATCAGGGTTAAAGTCGGACAATTATGTGTGTTCAGTTCACTAGTATTTTTAAAAGATGCCTCTCCTGAAAACATTACACAAAGGAAAAACGTAGGATCATTTTATATCACGCGTTCTGCCCATTCGAAAAACATTATATGTGCTCTCTGATCATGTGGGGTAATTGCTTGTGTTAATGGGATGTGGTACGGGTGGTAATGACTGTTCGGCAATGATATATGTATAGTTGATCAGGGAATACATATTTCTCTTTCCATTTGGCGAAAGATAACATGTGGATTTAGGCTACATGCTACGACGGTAAGCAGACGCACATAATTTTAATAGGCGTCTGTTTCTCCTACGTACCAAGTTTCCAACGCAATCTTGTCTTCCAACATATTCAATCATTATGATCTGGATGTAATCGATTTGGATAACGAGCCTGATACACTCTAGCTGCAGCATGAGATCTTCCTTGACATTCGCCGATAATAAGCAACATGTCAAAACTTTTTGATCGAGTGTACTCATCCATAATTTCTGTTGACAATGTGTGAATTCAACGCATAAAACAGAATAAAATATAATGAATGTCATTTCTCGCAGACATGAAATGTAAGCGTAATGCGAACAAGAAACAAAATCTAGATGCAAACTGACTCTGTCTAATTACACTTAGTTAGTGTTGTGCTTCACTACATTTGTTTGAACTTTCCAGCTTTTTTTTAACTTCAGTAATAACCCATTCACAAAAAAATCCGGTTTTTCACACATCGTCAAATAACTAATCACCACATTTGGCTGATGACACAGTTCGATCATCAGCTGGTGAAATAACGAAGAAACGTTTGTGTCAAAGACTTTCTTCAGTTCACACATTCAGACTAAGCATGCTTTGCACTGGTAGCAGTAGTGTGTACGTCTCGTCCAGAACTATCTAATCACCTATTTTTACACGCATTATATTAACTTGCTATGTAATTATCTCTGGTACAAATATTGTAATTGACTTTTAACTCAATTTCCATCACCCGATGTCTTTGAAATTTTATAAACTTGCTTGCATCTGATTACAATAAAATATTCACTCATTAAATATATGACAGAATAATCCAGTTAACTGTAATAAATTAATTATTAAAATAATTGGAAAATAAACTTAAATGCGCGAAACGTCGCTTCTATGATGTGAAGTTTGAGTTGCCTATCTATAACCCAAACTTCAAACCATAGAATATTAAAAAAGAGTGTTTACACTTATATTAATCTATTATACATAAAAAAGTTAATTAAAAACGATTTTGTTTAAAAAACACGCTTATTTAGGATGGACTAAAAAGTGAAAAAAAATAATAAATTGAATTATTCTTATTAATTGGTAAATGAAAGCATGGGGGCTCTGGCTTACCTTATCATAAAATCATAATATCTAAGAGAACCCATGGTTTTATTTTCCTATGAATAAGATTTATTCAATTTATTAATTTTTATTTTTTATTACATGTTAAAAAAGCCTGATTTTTAAAAATATTTTTAATAATATATATTTTATTTTAACAGGCACCACAGTAAAAGCCAGGATTGTTCATTGCATAGACAAAAAAGAGTTTCTGGGATACGCATGCAAAAATGAAAGAGTAAAATGGGGCCTGTATCTACAATAATATCTGGTATAGTAAAAAGTAATCCATTATTTTTGCATGACATTGAAGGCTTGACTTACCATAGTTAGAATGATCCGATTTAGGTCACATATGCGCCGTTTTGTTAGATAACGTGTTGCCGTTTGGAAGGTAATATCATGATGCATCTCTCATAGAAGCCCTTGTCCCTATTGGCAAAAAATTGAGACAGTCGATGTTCACAAGCCTCTCTTGACGCGAATTTTGCACCAGCAAACGTGTTCGCCATAGACAGGAACAGATGGTAATCACTCGGTGCCAGGTACGGACTATAAGGTGGATGCATAAGAACCTCCAAACCAAGCTCCCGGAGCTTCTGGCGAGTCACTATCGATATGTGTGGCCTGGCGTTGTCCTGGTGGAACACAATGCCTCTCCTATTGGCCAAAGCTCGCCGCTTCTGGGTGATTGCTGCCTTCAGACGGTCCAATTCTTGACAGTATAGTTCCGAGTTAAGGGTTTGGCCGTAGGGGAGCAGCTCATAGTAGATAATTCCCTGCCAATCCCACCAAACACACAGCAAAACCTTCCTGGCCGTCAATCCTGGCTTGGGCACCGTTTGCGCCGGCGCACCGCGCTTCGACCACGACCGTTTTCGCGTGACGTTGATCCACTTTTCATCACCAGTCACCAACTGCTTCAGAAATGGGTCGCTTTTGTTGCGATTCAGCAGCGATTCGCAGATGGAAATTCGGTCCATGAGGTTTTTTTGCGTTAACTCGTGTGGCACCCATACATCAAGCTTCTTTTTGTATCCAGCCTTATGCAAATGGTTACACACGTTTTTTTTGCAATGTTTAGCTCTTGGGCAATCGAAACAGTGCTTACATGACGGTCGGACGCGACAATGTCCATGATTTTATCGACATGTTCGACACGTGGCCTTTCAGTGCGTGGTACATCTTTGACGTCAAAATTACCGGCACGGAATCGACGGGACCAAAATTGGGCGTGATTTTCTGTTACAGTATCAGGACCATAAACACTATTCACATTTGCAGCCGCCTGGCTTGCGTTTTCACCTTTATCGAAGAAAAACTGTAAAATATAACGTATTTTCTCTTTGCTAGTGTCCATTTTGACGCGCGCTCACACAACACTGAGTCAACTCATCACAACTATCTGAACAGTGTTTGTAGTACGCAATCTCATCGTTTGAACGCCAGCTCGTTGAACCCGATCGGATGATGCGATGTAGTGATTGTCGGTGAATTTGTTGTGTCTGGTAAGAATTTCTTTGTTTTCTTAATGGAACAGTTTGTTGAGCGTTTTGCCACGTTAAAGTGTAAGTGTCAGTGACTAGTAATGTACATTGTACTTTTATTGCGAGTATTCATTTTGTTGAGCTGTGAAACAGGTGATCAGAATATATGAATTCAGTGCTTTGGGTACACTTGGATGTGCTTCCAGGGACGAGGACACGTTCTCTGCTTGTCAAGTGTGATTTTAGAAACTGAAGAAGAAGTCTGTGTAAACTAAATCTGGGAACAAGCATGTGTATCAGAAGTTGGTGATTAATTGTTTCGAATGCCTTGGATAAGTTTAAGTACATTCATATTAGGAGGAGAGTTATTACATTTGTACATACGTTATCGTTTACGGATGATGATCGTATTGGTCAAGAGCTGAAAGAGCTTCCGCATTAATTTGGGTAATCCAGGCGTGTTATCAGCTATCGGCTAGCAGAAAGCAGCACTAAAAGGGTAGCAGAGAAGCCCGTTATCGGCAGTGAAGAGTACGTTCATGGGAATACTTTTGTGATATATTTCCTCTGGAAGGGAACAGTTTCGCATTGTACAGAAAGATGCAAACAAATTTAAATTGTAGCCAGAGTGAGAGCGTGCAGATAAAGGTTCCCACTACCAGTATTAATGTGTGCATTGCAATTTTCCGCAGACGTTTTTTGTGTATTTTCTAGTTATTTTTTTCTGCTGAAGTAAGCGTCGAATACGCATTTCTCTGTTGAGCATTGATCTACCATAATAGCAAAAACCTTGTGTTCACGTTTCCATGAGTCACATACGTGGTCTTTTGTGATCTGATGTTAATGAGATCATCAATCACTTTTGCTGATATCGCATTATAACGAAACTTATCTCCAGTAAGTAAACATTCTAAGGCCTTTGAGGAAATTTTTATTGTTTATGGTCTCTTCTTGTCAACCCAGAGTGCTATGAATCAAGTGATACAAACGTAACTAAGATAACTTCAAATATCACTGATTTCTTTATAATCGCTTAGTTTCTTCCGAAGTTGAGGTACCACATAAAAAAACACAATTTTGTATTTGGCTGCAAACGTTTCACGCTACATTCTCTGTGTTAAGCGTTTGAATATTTTTCTCTGATCTTCAGAAGATTACCAGAAGTTTTTCCTTCTAAATTTTATCCCATTATTAGAAGATATTTATGGAAATTTGTTCACGTCAAATAATTAAAAACGCAGAGCGTTCTATCGAGCAAAATGAAAATCTTATTATTATAAAAAACCCTTCGGGTTAAAGACAAGGGTGACGCAAGAATTCTACTCACAAAATAAGTGATATCCATTGTGCGAGTAACTTTCTTTGTGTCACTATGATGGAAGTGTTTCCTTTGTAATAAAATTAGGAGATGTAGTATGCTTCCGATCTACTACTGATTAGGAACTACTGATATCACTTTTTTGTAAGGCTGCCTATTAAATAAAAGCGCATACAGAAGGCCTATTTTGACCCATATCTCGAAAACAATAACTCGTATCAACAAATATGTTTCAAATATGCAGGCAATTGACCACCGAAACTCCCGGTACCAACCACGTTCGGCTAAAGCAAGAAGACAGACAGAATGACATAGGTCATTTTCTATAATTTGTGAAAATTATGTGATTGGGCTAAAAAAGTTATAATGTTTGAACCACTTTACCGATTTTGACGTGTTATACACCGTTTGAAAGGCGTAGATTAGGATTCCGCAAGCTTCGGCTGCCTTAATGGTCTGTGGTAAGTGCTATCACCATAAATGTGAAATTTTGATATATATTTTCAAACCGCCCCAGGGTTGTCCTACGATCCATTTCCTTCTAATTATTATTATGACAAAGTACTTTCAAATGCAAATTCAAGCATCCAAATCGGTTTTATAGTTTACTAGATCCGAAATTAGCTATATATGTGAGTGCCGCTAACAGATTCGTTCTTAAGCATCACTCGAAGAACTACAGTTCTTCGTGATACGGAAAGAAAATGTGCTAAGTTTTAATTAAAAGAAGCAAGATTAAGCATTATACATTTTAAACATATGATTATAACGCTGCTAAAAACGCTAAAATCAGAGGTACAATTGATGTAAACTACCTACTAAACGTTGATGTTCAAATAACTACTAACAAATTGTACCGTATACGTCCGTGAAAGCTTCGTGTAATAGCCCCATTACAATTATTCGAAATATCATGTTTTTGCAAGGAGGGCATTCACGATATTTCAGCAAGATGCTTGACACTTACTCTATTGTAGCATTGTTTCTAAAGCAGTGATGTGAATATATATCAACGTTTAGTAGGATGGGAACGCCCTAGCCGAACTGGTCTACCGGTTCCCATAAGATTACCGAAGTCAAGCAGCTCTGGGTCTGGTCAGTGCTTGGACGGGTGACCGTTGCAGTACTCCAGATAGTGTTGCCTGTGCGGCGTCCACCCTGCGTCGTGAGGCGAATTGGTGAGCTACCTGAATAAAGAAGTAGGGGTCACAGTTGAGAGCTTCAGCTCTCCTCTCCCAACACGGCTGGTCAGCGTGGGAGCAGTAGACCACCTCATCCCTCCGGGAGATGCCTCATCCATTAGTGGACTGAATATGGCTGTGAATTATATACACGGTGTCCCATTTTAATTCCACCATTGTGGTATTACAGAACCCTGTAATGGAATATAAAGATTCTGCCGGGTAGGTGTACCGACAGTAGGGGGATACCTGATTAGGGAAATGTCAATCAGGTGGTCAAATTTACAGCCGCCATATTGGATTTAGGTAGATAATTTACATAGGGAACAGGGTCGTGTGACATATAGTCTTAGGTTAGCTCGTTCCCAGAAATTCGAATATGAAGTCAGATTTCATCTGTGTTCATTTATTTAGAAGATAGAAACTCTGAAATTTAGCATTTTGCCAACTGATTCGCAGACTGTAATTTTATTGTTTCATGTGGTTCAGCATACCAATAAACATGAACGGTATCGTGTTCATGAGCTGCGGTAGCAACACAATGATGATTGCAGTTGCATTAACGCTCGTCACCCGGATAGACATACATGGCTGTCATGTTAATCAAATTGCTGGAATCTCAGACCTCTTCTAGCAAAATAATAATAATAATAATGTTGAAAGATTTTACATAATATTACAAATATTAAAATTACATAATACTATGAGATAAAAAAATACTTAGTCATATTACAAATGATAATAAAAAAAAGATTACATGCAGAGTACATTAATTAGAACAACATATAAACAAATCATGGGTCAATGCAAAATAAAAAGATAGCTTGCAGCATGCATGTAATACAATAAACTTGAAACAAAAAATTGATTTAAAAAATATGATATATATACAGTAAAAATTACATTAAAACAGGAAAAATATATTCAAATTATAAGAAAATAAAAAAAAAATTAAAATCACAAACATGTAGTATATGTTTAGTAATTTAATATTTAACATAATGACACATAAACACCATAAAACTCAGAAAGATAGAAACCCAAGAAGATAAAATAATAATATTCACCAAAAATAGAACTAATCATTCAATAGATGTAGAAATTGCGTACGTATAATGCGAAATTTAGGTTGAAAGAGATCCAAAGTTTCATGATACTTATTGGCAGTAAAGATAGATCGATAGATAGATGAGTTAGGAAAATTAGAGCAGGAAAAGGGAACAAACTTCCTAGTTAAACAGAAAGGAATTCGTAGAAAAATAAAATGCTCAAGATAGACGGTCCCATGCAGTAGTCCATGAAAAAACTTCAGGTCATATAAATTCTGCCTGTCTGTCAAAGAAGGCAGAGAGATCTCTTTTCTAATATTTGTCAGACTCATGTTATTAAAAACTTTAAATTTCCACTTCAACCAGGCCAGAATGTTATTTTGAATATATTCTATACTGTGTACAAAATATTTAGGTTCACAGTGCCAAATAACTATAGCATACTCCAAGTGAGATCTAACATTACACATATATAGAATCTTACAAGTATTAATATCATTAAAGTTCCTACATAACCATTTTATTGTACCCAAATGTCTTCTGGCTTTGGATGTCATTATCTGCAAATGTTTATTAAACAGTAGTTTTGAGTCCAGGGCAACACCCAAGTCATAAATATAATTCAGAAATTTGATAACTTTAGAACCTATATTATAATTGTGTACAGAGGGACTTATTCTCCTTCCTGAAAAGAGTTATCTGAATTTTGCTTACAATGTCAATAATAATAATAATAATAATAATACTAATAATAATAATAATAATAATTTGCAGGTTGATATACTCTATCGAATGGTTATATTGATAACTTGAAGTAATGATGACAGTGGTCTATACGGGAAGTAGAATTTAGTCATGGAGGCCATCTTGCAAGCCACCTTATTGGATGTAAGTCGAGAATGTGTATAGGGAACAGGATCATGCAACATATAGTTTTAGACTAGCTTGTTACGAGACAGTCAAATGTGATGTTAGTTTTCATCTGTGTTTATTTGTTTAGAAGATAATTATTCTGGAATTGTGAATCTTCCGAATGGTAGTCGATTGCTCCAGTTGACCCTTAATCTTGATTCTTTAGGACGAAGAAAGAAATTTAGTAGCAACTGTTTGTTATCAATACCCGATGACCAATTAAAAATAATTCTTTATATAAGGGATGTGAACTAGAGATCCAGCGCAAGCGGTTCAATGACTAGCGTGCTGAACTTGGAATCGACAATGGGGAGATATGTGGTTTCGCATCCCACGGCGATCATAGTGACTGAGGATTTCCTGGGTTTCCGATGATTCTTTATGTGAATGCTGGAATGATGCGTTAACTAACGCTCTGAACAACTCCTTACCACTTTCTCTCCGCTCTCCTATGATAGTCTGAGCCAAAGATGCCAAAAGATACATTTAAATTTATAATGAAGATATGAACCAGAGTGATGGGGAGAAGAAAACTACTTGTACTTACTCCCAGCAGAATTGATGGTTATCCTCTGTAATGAGTGGCATGCCCACTGTGGCACTGTTGCTTTACGCTTTTACGAAGTATTAATATTACTGTTGTTATATACCCCATTTTACTCTTTCATTTTTGTATGCGTATCACAGAAATTTATTTTTTGTCTATGCAATGAACAAGCCTGGCCTTTACTGTGGTGTCTGTTGAAATAAAAAATAATAATTAAAAATATTTAAAAAGAAACATGCTTTTATAACATGGACTAAAAAGTAAAAATTAATAAACTGAATTAATCTGATGAATCGGGAAATAAAAGCATGGTTGCTCTTATATATTATGATTTTATGATAAAGTAAGCAAGAGCAATCACGTTTTTTTACCATTTAATAAGATAAATTCAATTTATTATATTCTACTTTTAGTCCATCTTAAAAATGTGTTTTTTATACAAAATTCTTTTCAATTAACTTTTTAATGTATAATAGATGAATATTAAACTCCCTGTGAGATAGGCAACCAGAACTTCACACCATAGATGCGACGTTGCGTGCATTTAAGGATATTTCATATTATTTTAATAATTAATTAGTTACAATTAATTAACTGGATTATTCTGTCGCATATCTAATGATTGAATATTGTATTGTCATCGGATGCAAGCAAGTTTACAAAATTTCAAAGAAATCGGATGATGGAAATTGAGTGAAAATTCAATTACAATATTTGTACCAGAGATAATTACATAGCAAGTCAATATAATACGTGTAAAAATAGGTGATTGGATAGTTCGGGACGAGACGTACACACCACTGCTACCCGTGCAAAGTATGCTTAGTCTGAATGTGTGAACTGAAGAAAGTCTTTGACACAAACGTATCTTCGTTGTTTCACCAGCTGATGATCGAACTGTGTTGTCAGCCAAAAGTGGTTATTAGTTATTTCTCCTTGTGTGAAAAACCGGAATTGTATGTGAACGGGTTATTACTGAAGTGAAAAAAAAACTGGAAACAAATTTAGTGAAGCACTACACTAATTAAGTGTAATTAGACAGAGTCAGTGTGCATCAAGATTTTGTTTTTTGTTCGCATTACGCTCACATTTCATGCCTGCGAGAAGTAACATTCATTATATTTGTTTCTGTTTTGTGTTTTGAATTCTCACATCGTCAACAGCTGATTACACTCCATCAAAAATTGTTGACATGTTGCTTATTCTCGGCGAATGTCAAGGAAGATATCGTGCTGCAGCTAGAGTGTATCAGGCTCGTTATCCAAATCGATAACATCCAGATCATAGTGAATGGAGATATTGGAAAGCCAGATCGCGCCGGAAACTTGGTACGTAGGAGAAATAGACAAGCCTATTATAATGATGTCGTCTGCTTACCGTTGTAGCATGTATTTACCTAAATCCACATGTTAGCTTTCGCCAAATGGAAAGATAAATAGGTATTCCCTGATCAACTACACTGTAAAAGTAGTAGACACAACGTTCATCCAAAAATGGAGGCAGCTGAGGTTTCGGTTGAACGTTTTACTTTCTGTAAAATTTCAAAATGCGTATATATATCATATATACAAGTATATGACTGTTCCCACGTATGTCATTCAAGCAGATCATTTTTTAAAGTAGAAAATAATAAAATGTAATACTCCTTTAAAATTAAAAATCGCAAAAAAAAAAAGTTAAAGCAGTCGGGTTTCGATCCAGGGTCCTCAAGCACACTTGTCGGACGCTCTGGCCACTTAGCTACAAAGGCAGTTGGTGTCTCTGGCTTTCCGAGTGATATATGTATAGCCAGGATTTTACTGCCAAAGAGGTTAATCGTTAACATGTTTTTGATTTTACTACGAGGAATGCCTCGTGAAAAAAGGAAAGATACGTTTGCTACAGTGTAAAGATTTATACCTAACTCCTTGCCGTTCTCGATTCACCAATGAACTGTTTACTGTTCACAGTATAAAGACAATATAAACATTCAAAATGGCGGGGCGTTCAGTGACAAGCAAGTAACGTTACTCCTGTTACTGGATTATAGAATATCCAACTAAGGCTTAAATTTCATCCACAAAAGTACGTAACCTTAAAATTGCCTGTTTAGGTTACACTTCTATTAGAAAATGACCGAGCTTTAAGCGTAAAATAAGTTGAACGTTCACGGACAAATCACTTTGGACAGTTTCAACCCATTTTTAGTTAACGTTAAGCTATTACAAAGAAAGTGTTTAACTTTAAAATGGAGTTAGTTTTATCAATCTTTCCACTGAAAGGCTTACACTATATCCATATTTAAGAGTAAATACAACAAAATGCTAATTTTCGACTTTTATTTTTGCATAAACGGAGTAACTTTCACCAATTTCGTGTTTCCACTTTTAACAGTGTATACACATATTGTTGGCGAACAGCCTTTACCACCCGTACCACATCATACGTACCACCCATATTCCTACGAAATCAGCTGCCGCTTTTACTTGAGGATGTTGACTTGCAAACACATCAGTGAATGTGGTTTCAATTATATGGAGCGGGACCACATTATGCACGAGGTGTACGGAATTATTTAAATACGCACTTTCCTGACAGTTTCATTGGCAGAGGTGGACCAATACCATGGCCCTCGAGATCGCCCGATTTAATGCCACTTTTCATTTGTGGTTCTTTTGAAGAACGTGGACTACAAGAGGGAACGAACAACTAGGGAAAACATGATTGAGCGAATTCGCACTGCTTGTAGAAACATACCACGAGTTGTATTATTAGCAACTGTCACCCAATTTCAGCAGAGACTTGCACTATGCATTCAAGCGAATGGAGACATCTTTGAACATCTGTAGCAGGCCTAGGTACGTGCAGAACTCTCCATCAGTGTATAGTGCAGCCTGTCGTTAAAATCCAACCTCCTTATGTGTCATACACATTAAATGTAATTTTTGCACCAATGTTGTTGATTTTTCCTTACTTGTAGACTCTTCACATATGTGTTATTGAAGCACGTCAGAGGCGCTATACCTGCTGCTTCTTTATTTTTTATGTACAGGGGAGGAACCAGAATTGCAGAGGAGAGAGAATTTGGGAAGGAGTTGTTCAGAGCTTTAATTAACGCAACATTCCAGCATTCACATAAAGAAACATTGGAAATCCAGGAAATCCTCAGTCACTATGATCGCTGTGGGATGCGAAACCACATGTCTCCTCATTGCCGATTCCAAGTCCAGCACGCTAGTCATTGGACCGCGGGCCCTGGATATCTAGTTCACATCCGTTAAAGAATTATTTTTAATTGGTCATCGGGTATTAATAACAAACAGTTGCTACTAAATTTGTTTCTTCATCCTAAAGCATCAAGATAAAAGGCCTCCTGGAGGAATCAACTACCATACGGAAGACGCACAATTCCAGACTAATTTATCTTCTAAACAAATAAATATAGATGAAAACTAACATCACATTTGACTGTCTCGGAACAAGATAGTTTAAAACGATATGTTGCATGACCGTGTTCCCTATACACACTTTCGGCCTACATCCAATAAGGGGGCTTGCAAGATGGCCGCCATGATTAAATTCTAATTCCCGTAAAATAGGCCACTTTCATCATTATTGGAAGTTATCAATTTAACTATTCGATAGTGCATACCAACCTGCAAATTATTTTGTTTTCCCTAGCAGAGGTGTGCGATTCCAACAATTTGATTAACATGACAACCATGTCTGTCTATCCGGGTGATGAGCGTTGAGTCTACTTCAATCACCATAGTATTGCTACCGCAACTCATGATCACTATACCGTTCATGTTTAGAGGTATGCTGAACCACATGAAACAACAAAATGACAAACATTCTGCAAATCCGTTTGCAAAATGCTAAATTTCAGAGTTTCTATCTTCTAAATAAATGAACACAGATGAAATCTGACTTCATATTTGAATTTCTGGGAACGAGCTAACCTAAAATGATATGTCACATGAACCTGTTATCTATGTAAATTGTCTACTAAATGACCGCCATGATTGAAATTCCCCATATCAGGTGTCCCTCTACTGGCGGTAAAACTACTCGGGGACAACTTTAGTTTTTCATTGCTGTGTTCTGTAATATTCTAGTGGGGGATGTTAATAGGACACCCTATATATACGTGAGTTGTACGTGTGTGTAAAATCCGTATATAGTTTTCAATCAATAAGAAGCAAAGAACTGCAATATTTTGTTGAAGAATTGAGAAAATATCATATTCGCTGTTAAATCGTAGTGTTTCAAATTGGTAGTGGAAAATATAATTTACTCCCAATATACGAGGGGAGGCTGGAAAGTTAATGAAATCACCAAGAAGAAATTTACCTGGAAGAACCATTTTAATACACTGTTCAACGTATTCCCCCCGAAGATCAATACACATTTTACAACGATGTTGCAACATTTCTAACCCTTGCAAATAGAAGATCTTGTCCTGCTGTGCAAACCAGCCCTCCACCTCCGCAATGAGTGTACTCATCGGATGGAAAATGTGTGCCTTTGAGATGTTTTTTTTTCAGATGTGGGAAGAGGTGACAGTCGGAGGGGGCCAGTTCAGGTGAGTAGGGTGGGTGAGGTACACAGGCGAAGCCCAAATCCACCAGGAATTGCATGGTTTGATTAGCCTTGAGGGAGGGTGCATTGTCCTGGAGAAACTGAACACCACTGCTCACTTTTCCCCGACGTTTTTTCTTCAGAGCCTCCTTCAGCTCAATCAAATAGTTGGAATAAACCCCAGCATTGATGGTTTCACCCTTTTGAAGATATTTGATAAGGATGACACCGTCCTTATCCCAAAACACCGATGCAAGCACCCTCCCAGCTGATTTTTGGCTTCGGAACTTCTTCGGTCGAGGAGATCCATTGTGGAGCCACTCCATGGATTGCTGTTTAGTCTCTGGATCATAGTAGTGCAGCCATGTTTCATCTTCTGTCACCAGACTGCGCAAGAACTCACCAGGGTTTTGCAATTTTTGCAAAATTTCCGGTGACATCTGCACCCGTGTTCTCTTCTGGTCAGCATTCAAACATTTTGGGATTCATTTGGCACTAACCTTTCGCATGTCCAAATATTCTGATATTATGACACCCACATGCTCACGTGATATCCCCACATCCGCAGCAATGTTTTTGAGCGATATGCGCCTATCCTCCATGATCATGTCATGCACTTTGTTGATGTTTTCCGTGGCCACTGCACGTGAAGGCCTGCCTGAGCGAGGTTCATCTTCAGTCTCACGATGACCAGTCTTAAAACGCCTCACCCACTTCGCTACTATTGTATATCCAGGAGCGTGTTCACCCAAAGTATCCTGCAAAGTTTTATCAATTTCCATCGAGGATTTGTCTTGCAGCACAAAAACTTGATGACACTGCGAAGCCCATTCTTCTCAAATTTCCTTAGATCCTCCGCCATATCTGCTTACAGAACCTGTAAGAAAGGAAATAACAATGATAAAATGATCATATACGGGATGAGAGGTTCACAATATATGACCTGTCTAATGACTACAATGATATGTTTCAATTTTTATTTCTTGTTAGTGATTTCATGGACTTTCCAGCCCCCTGCCCCCCTTGTATACATAGTCAAAGGGAATCCTACATTTCATTGTTTCAGTCTTGACATTAAAGTTCAGAAACGCTGGCGTTAGATGAAGTTTATTTGAAAGGTTCTTGTGAAGTATATAACCTTGAAATTTGAAATAACGAGTATCCGCTTATCAGGACTGACGTCATGGCGGCAATACTGCTGTTACCTTCCGTAAAATGAATTTCATCTTATCTTATCTGATCTGGAAATTTGAGTTCAAAATCGGAAGAATAAGAGGTGCTATTATACGGGCGTATATATTTAATCTGCAAATACCATACAAATACTAAATTGAAACGCTATTTTTCTCTTTTACATTAGATTTATTTTTGGCAATTTTGGAATCCAGTGCAATTGCGAATGGCACGATGATAACAAAATGAGTAGACATGTACTTATCCCAAAATATTATCATGTATAAAGAATGACATCCTGACGTGTACTTTCAACGTGCATACGTATGCATTCTATGCTAAGAGAAAGTAAACCTTAAGAAGGAAATATTGAATAAATCACATTAGAAATTTAAATATACTAATGTGCATTAATATCGTAATAGCAAACATGGGATAATGGTTACATTTCTCACGAATATTTTCTTTCATATTTTCAAGTTTGAATCTACAGGTAATCAGCAAACTAAAAATATCACGCTTGGAGCAATTTTGCTACCACGTACAAAACGATAAAAGACTTTAATATACTTTTGAAATAGATGGACGATAAATGACCAATTTATAATTCCATTAACATCTTTAACGAAAAAGGGAGAGAAAATATATGTTTGTGAGTGGTTGAGTGTGTGTGTGTGGGTGTGTGCACCTGCATACCCGACAATTGTGGCAATACACACCAACTCTCCAACGACAGAAGTGGCACTTTTTGCAAAAGTGGCACTTTTTCCAGGGTGCTCGTTTTGGTTAACAACATGGGAGCCATTATCTACGCTTCTAGAGGCCCTAGAACGAAGAAAACGTGGTTCCCAATGTTGTCGCTAACAACCGGTTGAGTCTTACACACGTGTGTAAAAGTCGATAAAAATTCTTTAATTTTCGTGTGTATACCTTCGTATGACTTGGAGATACACACTGGTATACAAGCGTTATTTTCCATTCTTTCAAAGACAAACATTCTGATTGGATGTCAGAATGTTCTTTTGTGTTCTGTCTTCCTATTGGCTACCTTTCGAGCACAATCCGAGCACCCTTTCCTACTGGCTGAAAGACGCGGGTAAACCATACCAGGAAAGAAATGGAGGCGGGTTTGAGAGATAATAAGTTTTTGTCATAAAAGGAAAGTAAAAAGTAAGTAAATAGTTATTTTTAGAGACTTTAACGTCGAAATATCTAATAAAGTTTAGGTATATAGTATGTGTGTGTAGTAGTTATTAGGAAATATAGATATGTACTAAAACTAAATCTGTTACGTATTTTCACTTCAAGAGCGGGGTGCAAATTCTTGACTGAAGTGATTTTATTACACAGCTTTTAGGGTATGGTCACTATGAATGACGGATCGCGTAATTTCAGGAAATTTGCATAGCACGTACAGTAGTAACCTTAGAACTCAGGAAATTTTGTGCGGAAATAAATAGGGGCTGAGTTAGGCCCTATGGAATTTAGAGGTAGTCACAATAAAAGTAAGTTGATTTTTACTTGTAAATTGAATAGACGTGTTAGTATCTCCCCACAAATGATTTGGAAGTGGTATTTAGCAGTGACGGCTCGTGGTCTGAGCTTCAGGTGGTGCACAAAATATTACAGCATCTTTTGCATTATTATTATTTCTTATAATAATAAGAAAAAGAAACGATAACAACACGCTCTAGTCAACAGAAAAGTATTGTAATTTGTAATATTATGAAACTAACAAGGAATTTCGTTGATCTCGTTGAGCTTGGATAGGGCTTCGTTGATGGAAATTATTAAGTCCAATAACGGATTGAATATTAATCTACTTTGTAGAATAGTAAGAAATAAAACATTTCGAGCTTCCGTAGTCCTGTGGTTACCTTCACGGACTCTGGATCGGCATTGGGGAGACAGACAGGCTCAAGAAGTACAGCTAAGTTACTGATTGATATTGTCTATGGTTTAAGCTTCACTAGGCGAATATCGGTATAGCACCTAGACAATGGTCCTGGCCACTACCTTCTTCCCTCTTCCTGAAAGAGCGCTCGCTGAGGAATATAATTACCCAGACATGTGTCATACTTAGGTCAGAGCTGTCTGTCTGTCTGATCCATAAATGTAAGTTAAAAACAGATATGAACTTTGAGAATATTGGAGAAAAATTCTTAAAATTATCGAAAAACTTATGAGTGGAAGCAGAAGTTTAATACCGGTAGCATATTTAATCTATTGAGGAATATTTCCTGTGGAGGAGGAGCCAAATCAACTATGCTCATTCTTATAATCATATCAGAAGTAATTATAATAGCAATTGTAATTGTTCACAATTTTCGCCAGATGAGAAGGTTCATATGTAAGAGCAGTGCATCGCTGAAGGTTATGTTCGTCCCCAAATTATTTTAAAGCCGTGACTGAACGTGGGATCGAACTCAGGGGTCCGTCATTTCGAGGTATTCATCAGTCATGTTGGCTAATGCTGTGATACCCATTGAGTTAAGAACATAATCAATACCTAACCCGTTCCTTTCTCCTTGGGAAGAACTATTGCCTTAAGATGAATTCCTGTGAAACCTGTCCTTATTCTTTGTAGACCCCTGTGGTACACGCGTGGTGCTATTGAGTTGAATCAATTTATGACCTTTGGGCATCTATGGCTCAGGGCTGTCTAGAGTAGGGGGCAGGATGCGGGAAGTAATCGGCCTGATCCTAGGTTTAAGATACGATCTCGGCATTTGCCTGGTGTGACAGAAAACCCCTGGTAAGCCTCAGTCGGTCGGGTGCTGGGTCGGACCAATGATCTCCCGAAAGCGAAGTTAAGACTCTATGAACTGAGCTACGGTTACTCCGTGAGCGCTATTGCATGTTTTGATAAACTTTCCATCCAAGAGGCATGATTTGTTTTCCTGGTTATGGAAACGTGTAAAATTGAAAAAAATATATATCGTAGAGTTGTCATACGTTCCTAAGTGAGTTTCTTTTACTTAATCAGAGTTACGAACTACTTGAACATGCAGTGGATTGGGCTGCGAGAATTTGGATAAGCGTTAACCAGAATAGCCGGCGGGATGATTCAAAATTAGCTCATGCTTCAGAATAATAAATGAAGGTGAAAAAATGAAGAATTATTATTCTTATTTTTGGACATTATTCCAGAGAAATTGTCTTAAAAAGCACTTTTGATAACAGATATTTTATCAAAGACTTTCCAACTTAAAGGACTCCTTAATTTAAAGATAGGAAAACACTGTCTTTCCGTTGAATCAATTGACCTCGAGAGAAGAAAAATAGTTGCGAGAAATTATTTCTGAAGTGGGAATTGGAAACACTATCCACATTGACCAGGATGTGGAAATTTTACACGCGGGAAACTGTGTGTGTATGCTAGTCCACTTTGGTTGCCCAAAATTTGCTACATATATAGCCTTATGGAGGCAACGATCTTCCCTGCCCTCTTGTACTCCTCCACCCGCTGAGAAGCCTAAAAGCTCACTTTACACCTCATCGTTCTCGGTTGTCAACCTGAAGGAAACAGAAAGCAAACGAGCTGCTGCTTGTGACCAGCCAGAACTGCGGACGCGCGTTCTCTCTCTCTCTCTGTTATGTGAGCGTTCACTGAGTTAAAGAATGATAAGAATAAGAAGCAAGATGGTTTGTAACACACTTCAAGAATATAAATATTAGAGGGTAGTTTGCACAACCGCACAAACTTAGATAAGAGAGCCGCCGCTGATATTTAGTAATAATTAGGCCCTTGTACTTAGGAAGACACTCGAAATTATTGATGTTACATACATGGGGATCAATTTTCGTAACTTGCCGAACCGTTCACTGTGAGTTATAGGCCTAGTACCGTATCTGCAGGCTTTAGTGAATTTGGGGAAGGAGGTACGTATTAAATGCCTTCTCATGTTTTAGTAACAGGGGCAAATATTCCCCTTTTGGCATCAGAAGTATGTATTTTAGGCTTTAAAAAGGCGGTTGTCTTATTCAGCTGAAATAATTGAAAGAAATACCCTGTTGTTCAATATTTTTTGTTTTGCTGCTACCCTAATGTCCTCTAAATGTAGTTTGATGTTTGTGAATCTCACACAACGGTTGCTCATAATGTAAATAAGAACTCGAGTGTCTCTCAGGTTGCTGGAATTGTTACTTGGTGTCAATTAAAATGTGTGGTTTCAGAGAGAAATTGCCACCGGAGACGCCGTATACCCAACATCGATTGCTCACAATGATGGCAAGGACTCGTAGGACAAACAACTAGCTGCACATCACATATCTAAGTAAGCATTACCAGTGACGTCGCGTAACAACGTTCACAGGAGCACGTG
>JAGDQP010000938.1:79289-133262 GCA_022664845.1 Lepisma saccharinum | reverse complement strand
AACTGACGGCAGAAAAATCACATGTTTGCAAAAGTTGCAACTTGACCCATTTGTTTATGTCGATTTATGAAATGAATATTTTTGCCATTGTAAATTGCGTGACGAGAAACACAAGCATAAAAGTGGTCATATGCTTGAGTTTTTTAGTTCGACGAAAAACTTTTTAACTTAATGGGAAATTTTGCGTTATATGCTTAAATTAACTGAATTCTTCATATTGGCGATGCTGGCGTTGTTTTGCGATTGGTAAAGCATAAATTGGGCTCAAAAGAGTAATTATCAATGTATTACTGTTATTTTCTAACATATTTTCACGTTTCTCTTACTTCAGACAAGTTCTAAGGACAACATGACAAATTGGCTCACTAAAAATAAATTATCGTTTCCAAATGTTTAAAAATGGCTTAGTGTTTAAACTAATTTTCTTAATATGACACACAGGCATATTTAGTATTTTCTTTTTCAGCTTATCCCTTTGAGAACCATGTTCTACATTTTCTTCCCATCCTCTTTGATACGTTGCACTTTGACCATTCCGAATAGAATCGTAGCTTTGTTGCTGGATTTTGCATTGACTGCGATGTGAAAGAAAGATGTTCCCCAGCTAACATTTTCCTCCTTAATATACCTTGCGTCTTCATTTTTGAAATCACTATGTAACGTTGCATTAAATGCTGCAAAATTACAGAACCAGTTACTCTCAATTATCAAGTGTTCAATGTTTCGTAAATACTGGCATCCTACAATCTTCGACGAAAGCATATCGAATCCTCCAATACCAATTCTCTATGTGCTTCAGGAGTGCCCTACGAGCCAAGGAAGTTGAAAAGTAGGGCAGCCTTTGCTTATACGTGAAGTCACACTTCCCATTTGGTAGAGTACACATATATTTTCTTTCCTCTACTCTTCTATCCTCCTCTCCTTTCTTCTTTTCTCTTCTACTCCTGCAACCTGACCCCCACTCTACAGACCCACCCACCCCAAATAAGGTCATGTAATTGCGTGGGCGCCTGTGGTCTTCCCGATACAATTTATTTACAATACTTTTCCCGGTGGCATTCTCTCTGTAATTGCTAAGATGTCTCGAGCCGTCATTACTGTTCTTGTTCTTCTGGGAATATTAAACAAGAAAATGTCGGAACTATTCGTTTCACTTCGCTTGACACATCATATTCTATGGTTCACAAATTACGCTAGATTTATTAACATCTGCTATATTCAAGGCGTATTCACAAGATTCCAAATGACAAAGGATTACCAAACTCATAGCAATTTCAGTGTTGCGAAACTACAAACAAAATATACGAATTATGCACCAACGTAATAATTAACTTTTTCCTGCCAAACAGCAAATGAACTAACTTTTATTCCAAATTTTCTGATTAGCCTTTCGTTCACACATAGTTTCTATTTGTCATTGTTTTCCTAAATATGGAATTTGAAAGCCCATTTTAACTTTTGTCGTTCAATTTGTATCTCAGTGTCTTGCACTCTGTTGTTCCTATGATATTGGCACCGTACAAAGTTGCTGAAGTAATATTGGTCAATTACGAATTAGCTATGGTAACTGCTAAATCTACAGAAAATGTCAAAAAGCTTTCTTGAAACTATTTTGCATTTTAAGAGTTGTTGCACAAGAATAAATTTGCCCCCGCTTTTCATCTGATATTTGCCTCCGCTTTTCCAAATATCACTTTAGCATTTAGAATATGCAGAATACAATTCAACACTTTGCTTCAAAACATTACTACAAATAGTTTTCGAACATAGAGGCATAAGTCAGGGAAACGTCCCTTAGGCCTATAGTAAGTATGAATTTTGTGACTAAATATATAAGTAACTGATGTGTCTTTAGTTCTCTTAACACTGTTAAACATGTGTACCGAGCTTGTATGGACTTTTCACTCCTCCATTTTTCTTAAACAAAATGAGATAAATATTTTTGAGTAATGTATTATATTGGCGACTATCCTTGTGTATACATTACGCGCATCGTAAACAAGTAATACGATAGAGTTAGTACGATAGCCTAATACGAGAGTTATCCGGAAAATTTACTACAGTTTTCATGTGGAGTGCGTTTATTGTGGAGAACAAGGTCATGTTTGGCAACAGTGATATGCGAGTCAGTACGAACCAGCAGTGGTAGCAAAGAACCAGCAGTTTCACGTCCATTAAAGTTTTGGCAGTCTAATATTTCATAGATCACGAAGAACTGTCTCCGATATCTGCAGAAGCCCACTAGAAAGCTCTAAAATTGTAAATCGGTTGTTCTGTCGAACCTTTTCGTCAATCATATGAACCAGTTCACCATGCACAAAAATTGACCGGCCACTAGTTTTGAACGTGTAGTATCACTTTCTCATTCATTACAAATTTCCTATAAATTTGTCAAAGTCGATCACTTTTATTAAGTTAATCAAAATATGAGTCTTCACCATTTGGACTTCGTTCTAACTCTGTTCAATTTTCTTGAAAACAGAGAAATACTTTTGAAGGTTAACCAAGATTTCTACAAAGAAAACTGCCACTGAAAATATTAAACCAATAACTAGTAAAACATACAAACCTTCAATATCTCTGCTTATTAGTGGACGGACTGATATGTCGCTTCTACATTCGAGTTTTGCGATCAACATTGTACCTAATTCTCTTTGCCATTGATCATAAATACCCGACTCAAGGAGACGAGCAACAAATGGATTGAAAATCTCTATAAGGGGCGAGATTTTGTGAAATATGATAGCTAGGTGATAAGTAAAAGCGATTTCTTTAGTTAAATGAAGATTGTTTAGTATATCATCCTCCACAAAGTCAGCTGAAAATATGCATCCAGAAGAAAAGTATTCTACTGGAATCAACAGCTTTCCTTCCCTTGCAAAATTGTTCAATTTTTCCGGGTCATGTGTAGAAACATGTCTGTTACTAATATCTTGGATAGCAGGGTTACTTGATTCAGAGAAAGGACTCAACCACCACTTGGCATCACTACCCCATTCGAGACCAGTTTCCAATATTTCATCCAATGTATCTATTGGAGTCCCGAATATGGGGAATGTAAGGAAGGAGACAAGGTTAGAGTTGTAGAAAGTGGTCAGAATGTATGATGCCAAAAACATCCAAACGATTAAATGTCTAACGCCACCCCGACTTACATTGGGAATAGCGAATCCAACGCTTATCCTGATAGAATCTAATAACGCGTATGTGTATTTAGAGTGAGAATAATTCTTTTTCAGGTGGTATGTAAACCTTGTAAGTTGTGAGAAGAAATTTAAAGTCAAAGAGGCAAGGAAAATGAATCCAACATAAGCAATCCAGGAATCAAATGTGAATGGTGAAAACACTGACCACAAGTTAAGCCTCCGCTTTGGAGCGGGCGTGAGAAATTTTACCTCAGATTGACTAACTGGGTGAGAGTATTTGAATCGTTCATAACGGTTGTACGTAACATAGGCTGAATCTCCTCCTATATGGTAATCTACATTTCGCAATTTCCCAAAATAACTTTGTGCTGTATAATTGTCAAAATAATTTCCCCATACACCAACAACTTCGTGTTTCCAGGTAAAGTTATGCTTCTTGGAGAATTCCAACAAGAGCCTATGGTCGAATCCGTCAACTGAATTATCATCGAGAATTATCCACGGACTGTAAGGAAATAAGAGTAGAGTTATCAAGACACCCTTCATGTCTGAAAGTTTCTGTAATTTTGCCAATGTCGTGTTAATACCCTTTGAGCTAATATTCTCTAACTTTCCTGGGCTTAACTCGTCCAGCAGTGAGTGGGTCACTAAACGTAATCCAGTGCCTTCATTTGCCTTTTTGTAGTATTCTGGTAATAACACATATACAAAAGGGAAAAATCGAATCCATTTACATCCTGTGTAACTGTTCCGGGATATTTCGTTTTCCATCGAATAAATTAAATACCTTCGAGTTCTTCTTTGTAGCGATCTTTTGCATGTTTTGTATAGCTTAGAGAATGATTCGCAAATACTTTGTGTAGATACTATGAACGTAGCACAGTTTTTGTTAAACGCATCAATAATCAACTGTTCGTTCTTCTCTACTCCATCAGAAACGTTACTAACTACATATATGACAGGTATGGCAATCTTTGTGTAATTCAAATTTAACTCATTGTTATGACTTTGCGAATTCGTTTCTTGCAGGATTACTGAACACCCCTCCTCAAGGAATTCAGAAAGAAGAATTTGTTTTGAAGTTTCTTTATTACTGATCCTTTCGTGCATCACATTACCTGAAGTCAATACATAACTGCAGCACATGAAAAATTGAACGAACAGTCTTAACATCATGAATGGTAAATTCATCACCTAAAACGAGAAATGAATTATTCATAAATAAAAAAAATGTACTACTTAAACTAACTTCTATGTATACAGATACTAGAAAATTCTCTATAACTAAAATGAATTGGAAATATACGTAATTTTTAAGAGTAACCAACGTCATAGAAAAGTACATAGACCTTGCTAGTTGTGAGGGATTTATCTCGAGAGTCAGGCAGAAGTGCAGAACTCAGGATAGTCCTAAGTAGATATCGGTCTCGAAAGTCTTAAATTCAAGATGGCGCCGAAAGCCAAGTAGGGTGGTGACTGAATAAGTTATTTGAGGGTTGGAGTGACGCAAGACGTGTTTGTACAGCATCGTTGGCTAAATTTGGCGGACAGTTGCGTAATGCTTTATGTCAGTTCTGCAAGAACGACGGAAAATTAAGATGTAGCATGGAAATTCCCATTACGTGACAGAGGTCATTGAGCTACCTTGTTGTTAAATGTTGGATTGGACGTTACCATGTTGAAGTGTACTTGACGCAAGCGAAGTGATTCTGCCAGGCCATAGTTGAACGTGATCGGAAATTTAAGATGACGGCAGTGATGACGTAATCCAAGATTAGAAACTTGGGAAAAAGACCGTGTGGCGTTTGGAAATCCCCATTACGTAAACATTGAAACAATGGGGTGTTAAGCAAAATCTTTGTTTGAGCTGACCTCAATTTTGGGGGTTAAATATATTGCAATGGACATTGACAGGAGAGCAAGTTAGTACTAGATTTAAAATATTCCATTAACATTAGACAAAACAAATGACAATCGAATAAGCAGATGTGAAAAAAGAAACAATTGAGTATGGACTTTCCCTTAGAACTATAACCAAAAGTGAGCAAGTAAACAAACAAAACGAGTGAATATGGACTTTCCCTTAGACGAATAACAATAAGGAAAAGTGAAGAAAGAAACAAACGAATGAGGACTTCCCTTATACGAAAAGAATAACCAGAACAGGACAAACAAAGAAATTAAACCAAAGGAACCAACGGTAGATTCATCATCATAAAGAAAGGAAGAAGAAGAAGGGAGTTCATAGTTGGGAGGTGATCATCAATTTTATTTTATGGTAAAAAGCTTTGAGAAGAACATTACAAATTTGAGAAAAGTGTCTACTTGTTTTGATTGGCTGACGAAACCTATATGATTTTTTTTAAACAGCTTGAGCCTGCTGCCGTGGAATTCCATCAGTCAATTTTTTTCTCGTTTCGCTAGACACCGGTGTGACTAGTCCCCGCCGAAGGGTTACGCCCTCGCTTCAGGGAAGTGCTTCCTAAGAATTTTGGATTCCATGGTAGGAATTGGGTGGTTTAAGAGAGATTAAACTATTTTTAATAATCCTTTATTTCATTTTATCTGGAAATTGGACGTTATAAGCTTAGCTTACCACCATTGAATTAGGATAATCTTGTTTTGATTTAATGAAGAGATGAAGATGAAATGCAATCCACATCACAATACGTTTGCGACATTAGGACGAATGATTGATTCTTCTTGATCTAGGGGGCGACTCTAGATCTTGATGGAGGACAAATGAGCCCAGACATTTAACATTTATGGTCACTGTGCAAAGATGAGAATGAAAAGTGAAGTTGATGTGAATGATGATGGATTATAGCTTTAGATGGGAGTGGACGGTGCTACAGAAAAGAAAACATAAGGTCCGGAAAATGTTGCATGGACTTCAAGATTGAAGATGTATTTGACTGCAAGTCGGATTTTGTGGATGATGGCTGCTCGGTTGAATGGGTAGAGGTTTGAGAAGGTAATGGCCATGAACTGTATAAGCTGCTCAACTGTGGGAAGTGGTAATTCTTGATGCTGTTGTTCGACTCCTGGATCAGGTTCGGGTAGGCTTAAAGGAACAACAGACAAAGTGTTTTCTTGTGTAGGCTCAGGCTTTTGCTTACATTTGTACGAGTATGTAGGATGTTGGCTGACATTGATGGCATTTTGGTGGATTTTGAAGATTTGTGCAGTTTCGAGTTGGGTGGTTTTCTGAACAGTATCCACAGATTGGTGGCTCTTTACATTCACCAGCGATGTGATCGCCATAAGTTTGACAATGCTCGCATCTAAGTAGTGTAGGTGGTTGTGTGCACGAAGGTTCTACCCTATGGCTTCTCTTGTAGATATATGGGCCGTGACTTAACAGATGATCGATGGTTGGCTGGTGAGACGTGAGAATTCGTACGAGATAACTGGGTATGCTTTGTGATGATACGTAAGCATTTATGAATAGTATGACCTTCGAGACGTAATTCTGATTCTGTTTCATCTGAAGTAGTGTCTGGTGGTACTCCTTTGATCACTAATGATAACATTGGTTTCCGTTTCGGTGATGGCGGTTGTTTGATGTATGGTTCATTTAGCGGTGGAAGAGCGTTTTTGCCGAAGATCTCAAAGCTATGCCTATTACGAAGTTTTTTTCCAAAGTCTTTGTCTGGTTATTTGATGGTAGAACCATTCCTGGTAGGAGTAATTTCATTTATGGTATCTCTATGAACATATTTCAGAAGTTGTTGTAGAAGTAATTTTGGCGTTTGATACTTGTCAAAGTTTGTGAGCAGAAAAGCATAAGTTGGATGATCCAGTGCTGTAGATAGTTGATCTTTAGAAGTATATGTAATTTCCATCAGAATCAGATCCGGAAGCACGTAATGTCATTTTACTGGGAGATGAAGCAGATGATTGTGAATGACGTTGTGGTGGTGATCTATAGCGATGACTGGATGCAGATAGTTGTTTTGAACTGCGTGAAGGTTTCTTAGTAGCACCGAGTGAAGTCATTTTTGGAGTTGCGCTGGAAGTGTTGTTTTGAACTATAGATGGTAAGAGTGAATTTTCAGCTTCTCTTATATAATATGAAAGTATACTAAATACATGTTACTATTTGTTATAGAAAAATATCATTTTAAAATGTCTCTAAATCTCTAATTAATTTATGTTTAATATAGGTATAATATATTTTAAATAACATTTAAACATATAAAAATAATAATTATAAGAACCCTCTAATCTTTAAATTACTTATTTATGTATGAATCAAACTTGAATGCCATCTAGTGAGCTTTTTTCATTTTATCAGATCTTTTCGCAAGGCTTGGCAGCCATATTGCAACTCACTTGGAAACACTTCCGCTAGGAAATCATATTTTCGCAGGGCTTGGCAGGCATATTACAACTCACTTGGAAACATTTCAGGTAGGAATTAGATTTTTTCGCAACGCTTGGCAGCCATATTGCAACTCACTTGGAAACAATTCTAGAAGGAATAGCCAACTCCAGCTTATCTTGAAAGATAAGTAACAGCGAGAGCGCTTATCATGGTAGTTGAAGTTTGGTCTTGTGCTCAAGACTTCGGACAGCTAATCCAAAGGTTCTGGCGGGTTCGAACCCTGACACAAACGTACTGAAAGAGATTCCAAGTAGGCTCTGCCGGTTGTTAATATGACTGCGGAGTCCTGTGGATACATTTGAAAAAAATCTTGCGATGCGAACTGGGATTCTTTTATCGTTCAGGTTTGGAAAAGAAGTGAATCTGAAAGTACAATAACTTTGAGTGGGTGCTGAACTTGAGCTAAGCTAACGTTGCCTTACTTGGGTGAATAGCCAATTGAAACATGTGTTAGTAAGTATAAGGAATGATTTTCATGAAAGCTTCTGTTGCTTATGATTTCACTGAATAACCAATTGATTATCCATTTCCTTCCATCAGGGTTGGAAACGAAATGAATCTAATTCTACAATCGATTAGGTCAACTTCGACTGGTCCTCAAGCTCAGACAAGCCAATGGGGTAAAAAGAACACGCCTTTCAATTAAATACTCAGCTAATATCTCGCGTATGCTCACCTAAAATCGGGGGTTGTAGGTCCCTTTGCATTTAATCTCTACCCCCTAATAATTGTGTAATAAACAGCCCTTTTCATTATATTTTGTTGTTGTGCATAATGTATAAAACAATAGTAATATCTATTGAAGTCTTCTGAACTTTATAGAAGTTCATTGTGACTTCATATAAGAATAAGGGTTGATTTTAATGAAAGATTGTCTTGCTTCTAATTTGACTCAATAGTCAACTCAGACATGTCTTAATAAGAATAAGAATAAGGGTTGATTTTCCTGAAAGCTTGTCTTCCTTGTGATTTGTATCAGTAGCGAACTGAAATATGTTTTAATAAAAATAAGGAATTATTTTCATGAAAGCTTACATTACTAGCTTTCCTTGCGATTTGAGAGAATACTCAACAGACTTTCCTTTGCTCTCAGTTGGAGTAAATATGCAATTGAAACACGTGTTACACTTTAAGATAATGTTAACAGCGCTTTCCCCTGGTTTTAACCCTGACACAAAGGTTATGTGATGTACTGCAAGTGTTTCCAAGTGGGCTCTGGAAGTTGTTAATATGACTGCTGAACCTTGCGGCTAGGTTTGAAAAAAGAATTTGGGATGGGAACATGGATTTTTATAGTTCAGGGTTGGAAACGAAGTGAATTTGAGAGTACAATCGATTAGATTAACTTCAACTGGGCGCTGAACTTGACCTAAGCTGACGATTAATTAAACATGAGTAATATCTAATGAGATCTTTGAACTTTATAGAAGTTTCGTTACGATTTTCTCCTATTAGAATAAGGCCTGATTTTCATTAAAGCTTGCCTTACTTGGATGAATAGCCAATTGAAACACGTGTTAATAAGTCAGTGAATAATCAATTGAAGAATCATTTTCATCGCCCAGGGTTGGAAATTAAGTGAATTTCACAGTACAATCGATTCAGTTAACTTTGATTCACTCTCAACTTTACCCTGCAAACTTTGCTATCGATTTCAGTAATACGTTTTACACTTAAGGAAAGCACATGTTGTGACAAGCACCACCATTTTCATCGCTCAGGGTTGGGAAGGAAGTAAACTGGTGGCCCTCAACTTTACTGAAAGAATTTTTGCGTATGCTCACCTTTAATGGAGGATGTAGTCCCTTTTTATTTAGTGCTTCCATTTGTGTAATAAAGAAGTTAATAAATTTCCCACTGGCATTTACGGAGCACATTGTAAGATGTATTTTCATAGTAAGATCATTTGTTTAGCAAGCACGTTTTACGATGTATTCACATAGTAAGATCCTTCACAGGACTTTGGCGTATGCTCACCTGTATTTTTTGGGGGATATACTTTTGTATTTAATGTTTTCCCCCATTTGTGTAATAAAAAGTTAATAAATTCCCCACTGCAATTTAGCGAGCACGTTTTACGGTGTATTTACATAGTTAAATCTTTCACAATACTTTCGCGTATGCTCACCTGTAATTTGGGGGATGTACCTCTTTGCATTTAATGTTTTCCCCACTTGTGTAATAAAGAAGTTAATACATTTCCCACCTCTTTTCAGCGAGCACATTTTAAGCTGTAAGTTTTTTTAGAGTAGGGTTAGCACTTTCGCATATGCTCACCCCCTAAATATAAATTACTTCTGTTAAAATTGTACGAAAGTTAAACCCACTTCATTTCGTAAGTTTTTTGAGTAGGGTCAGTACTTTCGCATATGCCCACCCCTAATCGGGGAATTACGTCCCCTTTTTAGCTATTTATTTGAAGTATTATGAGAGGCATTTGTAATGATTTCAGTTAACAGAAAACTTCTTGAAGGAAAACATATTGTCTTAGCTTTCATAAAACGGGAATGCATTACCTCCTTATTCATTGAAATTCTAAAATGGAACTAGGAACGAACGAATAGTACTTTATGTTGTCGGACATAACAAGCACTTGCTTAGGATACGTGAGAAGGACCACCACAGCTGCGGCAAGAAATTCGGTGACAAAGACAAGGAATGATTGAGAGAGGAGAGCCTTAAAAAGTTCGGTACCATCTTCCAACACAACTGCGATGGATATAGGTTTGCCATCCACAAACACAGTAGTACGGACAAAGTCGGGTTGAAACAAATCAGAATGAACCGATAAAGTTTTCTTAAGTTTAATAATTGTCCACTGAGGGAAGATAATTGCTCAATGATGTAAGCCGATCGTCCCAACTGACGTAATCAACGATGACTGTTCGAAGACGGAAAGGGGCTACCGAAAATAGCGTTGGGGCAAAGCGCAAAATATGAAGATATTTAAAGAAAATAGACACTGACATAGTTATTATTGCCACTTTAACTCGTAGGCAAACGAGTTCCTTAATAGGCAGTAGAACACGTTTCTTAATATTAACTGCAAGTATGGAGTTGCATAGTATGGACATTGCGTGATTGTGGCCCGTTCTACTCACCTTTTTCTCTCGTCAACGGGGACAAATTCAACACAAAGACGAAAATGGAGGGGCTCCGCAAGACTGGCCCTCAACCTCTTCATAATCCAGTTGACTTTTGGGTTGATCCTTTCGGCGACCCGGTCCAGTACAAAGACCTCGTTCCTGAGCCGCCGATGCAAGTCCCAAATCCTCTCTACGACCTTCTACTTGAACGTGAAAGTCACCAAGAAGATCTGAGTCTGAGTTGCCTCCAGACGACCCCCACTTGGTGGTCTTGTATTAGGTCCAGGCTTGCAACTTTGATGTTCTTCGCGACCTTCGAATTCAGGAACTCTGGAACGTATTACCGTATGATTGGGTATTCTGGAGACAACTTATTTAAAATATAAGCAAAATACAACCTGCACCTGATATGCACCATCCAGAAGACACCACTTCCGGAAGATGAAGCACAGACGCCCGGATATTCTGTTTCGGACTGAGATTCTTCTGAAGATTTGGACGATTCCTGTCCCCAGTTCTATAGTTTGTCGAAGTCTCAATCCTGAAATATTGAAGCCTTTCTTGCCATCTGGGGAATTGATCACCGCATTACCATGATATCATACCCCGTCGGATAACTATCTCTTTGCCATGCGTGGCACTCCCCATGAGCTCTTACCAATTCTTAAGGACATTTTAGAAGTTCCTTCCCACTTAATAGTGAACTCCTTTCCTGCTTTTGTGGTCGAGAAACCAGACGGCAGTGGAAGGTGACACGACCACCCTTCCGGTGCCCGGGTGTAATGTCCTCTCTGGATCAATGACGTGGAATTTCTAATAAAAAGCAAATGCCCAAAAAGGTTACACGACAATGAGAGAGAGATCATAAGTTCTGACGGAGCTACCCAAACACCGAAAGGATGATTCATGTGGGCCAGGAGTCACAAGGGACCCCCACAATAGAATACCAGTATGGCCATTCAACTCTTCTCACGCTCTCTCTTTAAGAAGCAGCCACAGTTTCTATCAATTTTATCGGAGAGCCATCGTACACACACACACACTCAGAACCGAGCTAAGGAGAAACTTATTGCTTTTTCTTATTAAATAAGTGGAAGGCTGAGAAATGAAAATTGTATATCAATTATAAGCTCTTTATGTATATAATAACAGGTCCCAATATAAAACTGGACAAATTCCAATACAAAATTAACAACGAATATAAATATAAATTAAGCAATTAACAATGCATATCCTAGTAATATATTTGGAGTCTGTGGATTTCAGCCACGTTATACATGTGTATATCTCAAAGGAGCGATTAATTGGGAATCCTCACAACTATAAACAAGTGCTCCCGTCCCTACAACATTATTTAATATTAAATCTCTTTTCCTAGCACATTGGTCACTATGGAAATAGCCATATATTCACATGAACAAGCTCCCAATTCACACAAATTTCAAATGATCGAATTACCATTAGACTAATGTTGATGCATTTTTCTTTAATCCATTTTTTTTGCACTGCAAAGGTTAACTATTCCAATTACGCAATAGTACGAGAAGGCACTAAAATCCTCGATAGTCTGTAGCTAAGGTCTCAATAATTATTTCCGACATCGCAATTCAAAAGCAGTCAATTCAATAGGTTACTAGGGTGAAATAACCACTTAGCAAAAGGAATACCGTAATGGTTCTAACTCATTTACTATTATCGCTAAGCTATAATCCTAAGGAAAATTTATAAGTTCGTCCGGACGAACTGAATGTTCCAAAATATTCCAAGATATTCCAAAGATAATTTTGAGAGAATTCGATCGCGAATCCTTTTCTACCGTAATTAATAAGGAAATAATAGCAAGGATGACTACACGGTACACAAAATAAAAAGCATGATTACCCCTGAAAAAATGTCTGCTGTACCATGCCTTCTCGGAACCTCGAGGTCGAGGAAAAACGAAGTCCTTAATGAGTGAAAATATTTACAGTAATGCTCCAAAATATGTCTGCAGGTAATTCTTCATTCGTCTACATCTTGCTCGTTTTATCCATATAATAATTGCAGCAATATTATCGGTTCTCCAATATTAAGTTAACAGAATGTCGTAATATTAATTTTCAGAATTTCGAACCAACACTTTACACGTCTGGCCCCTTTGATATCCAAAACCATTGTAAGGGAGTATTCAAAGATTGCGTGACCAACTGATACTGTAATTCACTGAAACCCAGACAGAGGCACTGGGAACAGCAATATTTCAACTCTTTCTTTTCGTTAGCATTCAAAAAATACCAATATAAAGGTGTATAACCGAAAAACAATCAAGGTTATTACAAAGGGTAATATACAACTCACATCATTGGACCTCCTGTTATTCTTCCCCTTCCATTCACTTACCACGCGTCACGGACATGGTGAACCAAATGTCAACAAAGACTGTTTTCTTCCAAAATGACCAACAAATTGATTGTACCGAGAGTATAGAAGAACTATGCAAAATATGTCGCTTTAATCCAGTTTGTCATGATTCTTTCGCTAAGCCATTGCACTATTAGGCATCTGGGGATCAGTCCGAAAGGAAGTCATGACATTCGCAACAACCTTCAGTCTAACACCGCAGAGAACAGCGAAAGGATAGGGATTGGCTACAGAGGATTAGGATATGTCAAATCAAAACTACACAATTAATGACAGTAAATATTAAGGAAACAAATAATTTGATTTGATAATAAAATATACGTTACGTAAAAGAAAACAAAAATATCCGTGATGATGTTAAATCAAACACCTAAATAGTGCGTTGTTTACTAGAATTTTTAGGTTGTTTGTGTGGTTGAAAAAAGCCAGGAAGAGGAATTAATTATGTATTTCCTAAACAATACTAAAGAAGACGAATTGTACTATCTGACAAAAGGGTAGTCATGATCGGGGAGAGAGAATGGTAAAATCTTGAAATGCCAGTTTTATGGATTCAACCTTTTTCTTACTGTTCTCTTATTTTCAGTAGTGTTTCACACGAGGAGAGGCGAGGCGGAAAATAGGTGAAGTTATTTATAACTCTCCCAACTGCAAGAAAGAGTTTTATTCTCGCCTTACAGGTGCGAGAAGAGACTGGCTTCTCGTTCTCGCAATCCTATGGTTACTTTGTGAAAAACTTATTTCTCGAATCAATTGAAGATTTTATGAATAATTTAAATAACTAAGCCTATTGCATTAAACGTTGATCAATAATAAGAACAATGGAAAAGTAAATAAAACACACTAAGTAACAACTATTGTTACAATTCCAATCTTTTTTACATGTGGGATATTTATCTGGCTTGCTATCAGTACTCCTATGCCGAGATGTTTATTGCTAATTTGCTTGAGCTTCTTTATATTGTTTAATGTTTTGTTAGGAGGATAAGAAAAAGGGAAGGGCAGGAAGAGAAAAAGAGAAATTTTAATCATCGTGAACTTTTATCAGGCGATTTTAATACAGTAACAACTGCTCTAATACATTAGAACACAATAATTATATTGCCACTGCCCACAAGTGCTCCTTCCGTTTATTTAGTAGTCTGTTTTTTTCTTCCCTTTACAAACAATTTTGAAATATTTTCTCTCTTTTCCAGTAAGCCAATAAATTCCTGGATTTATTTAAAACAGTGACAAGCAGGGCAGGCAACAACGACAAGCCTATTCTACTTTCTTAGCCTTACCAATACTAAAGCTTCTTTTAATAACTAAACACGTTACAATTGTCCGCATTTCCGGTTTACAAAAATTTGAGGACCAGCAAGAAACAGGCCTTATTGTATACAAGTTTCACCAATATAAACACTATAACCACAACGCAGATCGCTGGATTGCAATATTTATATTCTCTAAAAAAATGCCTACTTGCGAGCAGTGCCATTAATGTAAGTAGATTCATTCGAGGGAAGATGTCTATGGTGGAAGATGGCTGTAGTAGAAGAACTCCATAACTACGACCCTAGATGGAAATATATTTGGTGTGAAATAACGCGTCAGTATGCTCTTTAAGAGGCTGTAGTTCATATTACAGACGTGCAATTGCAGACGAACACCAAGTAATTTAAGTACAAAATAACTATATTTTACCTGAAAATAATTTCTGCTAAAACAGTTTTGTAGTCAATAAGCAGTTTAGGAGCAGGCTAAACTCCATAACAAAAGAACAAATGCATTTCCGTTTTTGACTGACAAGTATTTGCTACGTACGTGAAGTACCCCAACCACATAAACCTTTTAAGACCAAAACCACACCAAGATTTTGTGCTAATTTGTTCACACTATCCCATATTTTGTGCACGATCGGTTTAGACCAGAAATCGAAAACAATGTGGTTGATTAGGGTATCGAAATAAAAACCACTCTAGGATTTTGTGCATATTTTGGGCTAATTTTTGCACACTATCCCACATTTTGTGCAGGCTCGGTTTAGGCCAGAAATCGAAAACAATGTGGTTTGACCCAACCACATCAAGTTATCGGAATAAAAACCACTCCAGGATTTAGTGCATATTTTGTGCACGCTCGGTTTAGCCCAGAAATCGAAAACAATGTGGTTCATCAAGCTTTCGGAATAAAATCCAATCCAGTATTTTGTGCATATTTTGTGCTAATTTGTGTACGCTATCCCATATTTTCTGCACGCTCAATGTAGCCCAGAAAACAAACACAATGTGTTTGGGCCAACTTCACGCTGGCCCAACAACATCAAACTATCGGCATAAAATCTACTCCAGGATTTTGTGCTAATTTGTGCACACTATCCCATATTTTCTGCACGCTCGATGTAACCCAGAAATCGAAAACAATGTGGTTGATCAAGCTATCGAAATTAAAACTACTCCAGGATTTTGTGCATATTTTGGGTTAAATTGTGCACACTATCCCATATTTTGTACACGCTCAGATTAGGCCACAAATCGAAAACAACGTGACTTGGCCCAACCGCATCAAGCTATCGGAATAAAAAACACTCCAGTATTTAGTGCATATTTTGTGATAATTGGTGCACACTATCCCATATTTTGTGCACGATCGGTTTAGGCTAGAAATCGAAAACAATGTGGTTGATCAAGCTATCGAAATAAAAACCACTCCAGGGTTTTCTGCATATTTTGTGCTAATTTATGCACACATTCCCATATTTTGTGCAGGCTCGGTTTAGGCCAGAAATCGAAAACAATGTGGTTTGCCCCAACCACATCAAGCTATCGGAATAAAAACCACTCCAGGATTTAGTGCATATTTTGTGCACGCTCGGTTTAGCCCAGAAATAGAAAACAATGTGGTTGATCAAGCTTTCGGAATAAATACCACTCCAGTATTAAGAGCATATTTTTTGATTATTTGTGCACACCATTCCATATTTTGTGCACGCTCAGTTTAGCCCAGAAATCGAAAACAATGTGATTGGTCCAACTTCATGCTGGCCTAACCACATCAAACTATCGGAATAAAAAACACTCCAGGATAGTGTGTATATTTTGTGCTAATTTGTGCACATTATTCCATATTTTGTACCCGTTCAGTTTAACCAAGAGACAGAAAATATTATTGTTGACTTTAGCAGAAAAATAAGAGACAAAAAGGTTGGTTCAACATCACACTGTACCATCCAGAACAAGCTATCGGAATAAAACCCTATACAGGATTTCTGCATGGTTTGTGCTAATTTCTGCGCACTATCTCATATTTTGTGCACGCTCATTTTTGGCAAGAAATAAAAAAACATTTATTTGAGTTTAGCGCAGATATTAATAACAATGTGGTTGGTTCAACATCACGCTGGCCCAACTACAAAAAGCTCTGGTAATAGAAACAACACCAGGATTGAGTGCATATTTTGTGATAATTTGTGCACATTGTATCATATTTTGTGGACGCTAGGTTTAGCGCTGAAATCAAAAACAATCTCGTTCAGCCAACTTTACGCTAGCCCAACCGCAGCAAGCTATTGGAATAAAAATCACGCCAGCATTTAGTGCATATTTTTGCTAATTTGTGCACACTAACCCATATTTTGTGACCGATCGGTTTTGCTTTGAAATTGAAAGAAATGTGGTTGGGTCAACTTCACGCTTGTCCAACCGCAATAAGGAAGGTTTCGGAGAAAATGACGCTACAACTTTTTTGCAAAGTTTATGCTAATTTTTGTCAACTTCCTAATTTCTATTTACGATGGATTTAGCGTAGATATCAATAGTGCAAGCTGAAATTAAAAAAAAACATTTGGATGTTATACTTGAGTATGCATTAATTCAATTCTACTTAAGCATATTTTCCAATCATTGGTCAGAGAAGTTCTGGTAGAATATTTTGTAATTCCTTAATTAAATCCCAAATTAATAAATATACATTACAATGTCGTTTTATTTTTTATGTTTTCTAGTATACATATCATTTGATTTTATGTATAACAATGTAAGAAGAGCTTCAATTGTTTGATTTACTCAAACATATATTAAATATAAGAATCAAAATGCAACAAAGGCATTGTTCCTTTTGATCTAATATGATAAATCATTCTAACTTTTATAAAATAGTAAATTTGAAAATAGAATTGTTTTATCTTTTCGAATATATGACAAATATAAGGTAACCAAAAAAGTTTTTGTCGTTCTAGAGCAGTGATAAACAAAGAACAATACAGTGGACGGTACGTACCTTTAGATTTCGAAGAAAGCTCCATCAGCATCCAACACCTTTTGCCAACGTTCCTGCAGCTGCACAATATCCTGGGGATAAAAGATCGGCGGTCTTCGCGGCAAAGCAGCACGTGAGTGCGTTCCACAGGTCTCCCTCATTGGCGAAAAGTCTCCCACGGATGTGGTTGTCGAGGGAATGAAAGAGGTGGTAATCTGTTTGCGCAAAATCTGATGAATATGGTGCATGGCACAGTGTCCCCAGCCAAGTTGTTGAAGTGTGTCTGACCAGACGGAAGGAGCTCGTAATGTACCAGTTGGTGACAAGTCCAGCATACAGAGAGCTTAATATTTCGTGGGTGCAGAGGTGGTCTTGAAGTGTGAGGAACAGGGTCACGTCGCGACAACCAATGTCTGGTACGCTTGGGATTGTCATTGAGGATCCACCTTTCGGCACCAGTGAGAAAGCGACCAAATGTGGGTGTGTTCAGGTGCCGAGTGAGCAAGGACAAATAGGCTGTCTGTCACTCGTTGTTCCTTGTTGGTTGCCGACAATGTGTGGGGTACCAATTCGCTTAATCTGTATGATCTCCTTGTCCATACAGGTGCAGTCTGACTGGTTCAGCGGAAACATGGAACCTTTCTGCAATTTCATCACCCGTTAGACCACTGTCCTCCTCATGCTGCTTTCGGGGCCTCATCATCCAACACATGTGGTCGTCCACTGCGAGGTTCATCAGCAAGGCTCACATCTCACGAACCGAATTTCTGGAATCAATGCCTGGCGGTAGGTTCGTTCACGGCATTCTCACCAAATGTCTGGCATATGTAACGACTTAATGTGAGAGCTGACAAGTCCACTTTAAAGTAATACAACAAACACACCCGATCAAGCTGTTTCGATACCTCCATTTCTCTTTTACACTGGACGAGCAATGATAGCTGTATGTGTGCACCGTTCCTGTATTACTGAAGGTGGATGGTCAGACTAACTCCGATCGCTTGGGAAGCAGGTGCGTCATTTCGTTTCCTCTGTGTTTCAGCATGATTAATGGTACGTCGAAAACGGCAAACACTTTTTTTTACCTTGTATAAGGGATCTTTTAAACCGAGGGACTATGCGAGGGCCAAGACGTTGTCTGACAACTTAAATAGAAAATTGCATATGCAGTTCAGACGATATGCCTAAAATTGTACATTTCTTATGTAAGAGAATGATACTCATCAAACTTCTATTTTCAGCGTTTAGGTACCGTCGAAATGACTTCCAATCTCCATGCTGGTAAATGGCCGCCATAATAATTGGTGAACTAGCCGTTCGATTTCTTTTATTCCTTTGCTAAATTATTTGGTTTAAAAGAATAAAGCTCAGGTCATTTAGTTGGTTTTGCCCAAATAGTTATTGTAAGCGTTGTAGGCATGGGCTGAATGCTTTTCCGCCCGCGTTTTAGAAAATGAGTATCGAACCCATTTTTCTATCGTTTCCGATTGTCGTGTTGAAAAAGAGCAATTGGGAGTTACCTGTTCACTGATAAACTTAACACACGGTGATACGATATTGATAAGCCAAGTTGAAATATAAATTAAACCATTTTCTTTTAACGGGTTTTTAAGCAAATGTAACGCCCTAAAGTAATGAAAATTGTTTCCTTTGGGCTTGAGAATGTCTACGTGTTACAGATGTACAATTTTGATCATTATAAGTATCAAATACTATCAACTGTGCTGTGATACTTAGTTCTGATATGTTAGTTATTTTAGAATATAAATAGGCCTCGTATTTAAACTTCTGGAAAAAATACACACATCAGTCAAAGAAAGCCAGAAAGTTCTATTGAAATAAGTGAACAGGTAATTTTAAATATTTATAATATAAAGATTAAAAGTTAAATAATATTAAATATTAAATCTACAAGAAATACAAAATATTCTGCATATTAGGTTCTTTGGTTAATGGTTTTTACTCAAAAACTTGTTTTAACATTTTCTGGGGGCAATTAAATGAAGTACAATTTACCATATCACAATAGGACAATTCACTAAAATAGTTATAGCCAAAAGACTGATTTTGGCTGCTATTTTCCAATATAGGGTTCAGAGAGCATGCTGCTAACGCTGACAACGCATAAAATAATTAATTCGTTATAATTTACATTTAGAGACTTAAATTATGAACAGCTAGAAACGAAAATTAGTGTAGGATCATTTAGTCAATAGGTATAGTTCCATACCTTTATAGGACCATTTACTCAGTGTGAATCCTGCCAATACATACAACGCCTAAAGTAATGTGTGAGATATAATTTATGTTTGGGGAATTAAAGTATGATCAAAGTAAGAAAACAAAAATTACAACAAGACCATTAATTCAAAATGTATAGCCAAACAACTTATTTTTCAGAATTCATGTTACCAATGTCAACAAAGCTTAAAATAAATAGTTCGTAAAATGTACATTTGTGGAATTAAATGGTGAGAGACTTAAGAAAAAGAAAATTAATCTAGAATTGCTCAGTTAAAAGTTACAGAAAAAAATCATAATTTTTGAGGCCATATTCCAATATGGCGGCTCAGTTTGTACTTTTCTAATGCTTACAACACTTAACGTAACTAGTTTGTTATAATTTATTTTAATATCAATTTTAATGCTTTCACATTGCCTATATGTATCTCGGAGGTAAACGGCACTACCACTTTCTTGTTAAAATCGTGCTGTGAAAATAGTTTTGAAGATTTGAGCACGATTTTCTTGGAGGTATAAAGAGAAATGTCATTGTTTGTTTTCTAGTAGAGTTGGGAAATTATATTATAACACTATGTCGCAAAAAATGTGAAAGAGCGTGCTCAATTCGACAGAACTATCTACCGAGATCGAGTTTTCCAAAAAAAATGACATACAGTGTGCGGCAGGTATTTGAGTACAAATTCACGTCCGCTTGGTAAAAGACACAAACAATAGATAAAGAGCATTTATTATCTTTTAACTTTCTGTACAGGTGACCACATACAAAGTGGACGACATCATTCAATAAAACCACCATCAGCCTCAATAACAGCCTCTACACGCTGTCGAAACCACATGCAGGCAATAATGATATGGGCTTATGAAAATTTGCTATTGCATCCACAACAGCTGCCCTGAGAGCCGCAACGATGTTGTGTGGATGCCTAGAAGAGTTCCTCTCAACCACATCTCATATATAATAGTCCATTGGGTCATTCCCTCGACAACCACCTCCGTGGGTGATTTTTTGCCAATGAGGGAGACCTGTGGAACGCACTCACGGACTGCTTTGCCTCGAATACCACCGATTTTTTATCCCCAGGATATTATTGTGCTGCTGCAAGAACGTTGGCAAAAGGTGTTGGATGATGATGGAGCTTTCTTCGAAACCTAAAGGTACGTACCGTCCAATGTATTGGTCTTTGTTTATCACTGCTCCAGAAGAGACAAACACTTTTTTGGTTACCTTGTATTTGTCATATATTCGAAAAGATAAAACAATTCTAGTTTCAAATTTACTATTTTATAAAAGTTAGAATGATTTATCATATTAGATCAAAAGGAACAATGCCTTTGTTGCATTTTGATTCTTATTTTTAATTTATGTTTGAGTAAATCAAACAATTGAAGCTCTTCTTACATTGTTATACATAAAATCAAATGATATGTATACTAGAAAAACATAGAAAATGAAACGACATTGTAATGTACATTTATTAAATTGAGATTTAATTAAGGAATTACAAAATATTCTACCAGAACTTCTCTGACCAATGATTGGAAAATATGCTTAACTAGAATTGAATTAATGCATACTCAAGTATAACATCCAAATGTTTTTTTTTTTTTTATTTCAGCTTGCACTATTGATATCTACGCTAAATCCATCGTAAATAGAAATTAGGAAGTTGACAAAAATTAGCATAAACTTTGCAAAAAAGTTGTAGCGTCATTTTCTCCGAAACCTTCCTTATTGCGGTTGGACAAGCGTGAAGTTGGTCCAACCACATTGTTCTCGATTTCTGGGCTAAACCGCGCTTGCACAAAATATGGGCTAGTGTGCACAAATTACCACAAAATATCCAAAATTTCTTCAATGTTTTTTTTTAGTAAGATAGCTTGATGTGGTTGGGCGAAAAAGATGATGAACCAACCACATTGTTTTATTTCTCTTCTAAACACAACCCTATTTTTTCGATTTCTGGGCTAAACCAAAAATCCACAAAGTATGAAATACTGCGCACAAATTACCACAAAATATGCACTAAATTCCGGAGTGGTTTTTATTATGATAGCTTGATGTGGTTGGACCACCATGAAGTTGCTCCAACCACATTGTTTCAACAGGGCCTGAAATGGAAATTTTTACGAAACGAAACGCTTGGCTTTCGTTAGAATTGTGTTGCGTTTGTATATGATTAGGAGTCATTCAGTATTACGTTAGCACAGAGCGGGGTTCAAGGTTTGTTTATTTTTGATGATCTTCCATGTGTTAGAGATAGGACATGTGCTCAATTTCGCTTATAAGGGTGGGAATCTAAAACAAGTAAATATGGACTGAAGTAATAATTGAACGACCATTATTACAGCAACGAGACTAACGAGGGATGAAATAATACGCTGTATTACGATTAATAATAAGTTAGTTAAAATATTTAGGTAAACATCAAATGACAAAATAAATTACAAGGTAACCAAAAAGTTTTTTTTTTTTCGTTTTTTACATTCCATTAATCATGCTGAAACAGAGAGGAAAAGAAATGAGGAACGTATGCCCAGCGATCGGGAGTTAGTCTGAAAATTGACCTTCAGTAATACATGCACGATGCTTACACACAGCAGTCCAAGCTCGTCCAGTGTAAAAGAGAAATGGAGGTGTCGAAGCAGCTTGTTCGCGTGTGTTTCTTGTATTACTTTAAAGTGGTCATTTTAGCTGCCACGTCAAGTCGCCGCATATGCCAGGCATTTGGTGAGAATGCCGTGAACGAACGCACCGCTAGGCATTGGTTCCAGAAATTTTACTCGGGAGATGTAAGCCTTACTGATGAACCTCGCAGTGGACGACCGCATGTGTTGGATGACGAGGCCCTGAAAGCAGCCATCGAGGAGGACAGTGGTCTAACGTGTGATGAACTTGCTGAAAGGTTCAATGTTTCCGCTGAAAAACCCAGACGGCACCTGCATGGGATAGGGAAGTCATAGTGGGTACCCCAAACATTGTCGGCAGCCAACAAGGAGCAACAAGTGACAGCCTGTTTGTCGTTGCTCACTCAGCACCTGAACACACCCATATTTGATCGCTTGCTCACTGGTGACGAAAAGTGGGTCCTCTATGACACTCCTAAGCGTTGGTTGGCATTGGTTGTTGCCACGTGACCCTGTTTCTCACACCTCAAGACCACCTCTGCACCCACGAAAAATTATGATCTCATTATGGTGGATTTGTGGCCAGGTGGTGCATAACGAGCTCCTTCCACCTGGTTAGACCATTATTGCTGACCTCTACTCACAGCAGTTTCAAAGGTTTCACCGTGCATTGCAGCAGAAGGAGCCGGCATTTGTGATTCGAAGGGTGTGCTGTTCCTCCACGACAATGCCAAGCCACATGTGGCAAAGAGGACTCTGGATACTTCAGCGACTTGTCTGGGAGACAATGTGCCATGCACCATATTCATCAAACCTTGCGCCAGCAGATTACCACTTGTTTCATTCCCTCAAGAACCATCTCCGTGGGAGATCCTTCGCAAATGAGGGAGATCTGCGGAAAGCACTCACACACTTCTTTGCCTCGAATACTTGCGAATTTTATCACCAGGGTATTGTGTAGCTACAGGAACGTTGGCAAAAGTTATTGGATGCTGATGGAGCTTACTTGAAAACCAAAAGGTACGTACCGTCCACTGTATTGCTCTTTGTTCATCACTGCTCTCGAACTTCAAACACCTTTCTGGTTACCTTGTATATATGACCTTTCTAAAATTAAACAGACAGAAGTGTTGAATGTCAAGCAGGGGGAAACATTTTGGATTAAATGTAAACTTAGGTTAAAAATTGGCCAATGGACACACAATTTAAGTTCGATATGTAGCACAACATAAAAATGTCAAATATCTATTCGATAGAGATTTAAAATAAATATTCCATGCATTGTGCTTTCCATGTGTACACTATATTAACTCAATATTGGCATAATGTAGATCTTTGTGACGATGGATAGTTTTCCATCGGCCATTTTGTATGAATCTGAGTGTAAATATACTTATTCCATACGTAATGTCGTAATTTTGCACCGTGTGGAAAAGAACGATAACTTACCTAAACACTACCGTTAGTCAGGAAAATAGCCTCCAACACTACCACCTCTGTCAGCCAGTTGTTGGATCTCCCACTGAAAGAAGTCACCGGTTTTGGAGGCAAACAACTGGGTCACTGTTCTTTGCACGTAATCCTCATTTAATAGTGTTTAACCGGAAAAGTGGTTTTGCAGACTGAGAAAAAGACAGTAGTCTGTTGGTGCAAGGTCTGGTGAAAACACCGGGTGAGGGAGTTTCTCCCAGCCACATTTTTTGATCTTATGTTAGCACAGGTCCTTCTTGCCGAATATGGGCGCGCATTATCACCGTGGATGAGCACACCCTTCCGATTAACAAGAGTAGGATGTTTAGTCCGTAGGCGTTCAAACTGCTGATAGTAAATATCTGCGTTGATGGTCTGGTTACCTGACAACAGTTCAAAATCGATTATTCCACAGATATCCCACCAAACACTCAACAACACTTTGCAGGGGTAGAGATCCTGTTTTGACACTGTTCCTGCGCCCCCTCTTTAGGTACCCAATGCGTTTTGCGTGTACTGTTATGGTAGAGAACCTATTTTTCAACCCTCTGTCACCATTATGTCTAGAAGTGGATCACGTCTGTGACGGGTGGGCAGGGAACTGTTGATGTCAACTCACTGCTGCTTTTGTTGAGGCGTTAAAGTAAGCAGTACACATTTTCCGAGTTACAATACGTATCCAAGACTATGCAAATGACACTGAACGGTCGAATGGGTGAAATGGAATTCGCTGTCCAGTTCTCCAACAGTTTGCATTGGATTTGCCTCTACAACTCCTCGCAGAGCATCTTTTTCCACTTGTACAGGTCTCCCTTCTCGTAGGTTATCGGTGAGGCTGGTGTCCTTAGACCGAAACCTCTGGAACCATCTCTGGCACATTCACAGATCCGCAACACCCTGACCATACCTGGCAATGTTGTTTCGTGCCGCTGCGCTGACTATATGTCCCAGGTAAAATTCATACTCCGTCACTGCTATCATCAAACACAAGACTTCCAGAACGTGGAGTTGACCGTTCTCTTACACACTGCTGCACAATCAAGTGCCGTATATGACTCATTTATTGTACGTTACGTCTGCTTCAATATCCGCGCGTAAGATGGCGTCATTGCAGCGATCATCGCACATACTACATTACTTATGGGATAACCCGGTACTTTATCCTAACACTTATTTTTTAAAAAAACTCTATTTGTGCAAGTGAAAGATGTTTCCATAACCACTCATACTGTAAAAATATTTATTTATCTTTTGGTATTTTACATATGATTAAGTATTTTATTTATTGTTAGAGTGACGTTAAAAAAGTTAATCGAGGCAACGAAGAAAAGACGTAAGAAAAGCACTAAGAAGAGGATTCAAGGAGAAAGGAAATGGAAATAGAAATGTTAATGTGGAAGAAACAATAACAGACTTGCACTCATGATATGGATGAAGGAGGAAATGAGAGTCAACTGTAACTGCTTTTTCGCGGGTTCCACGCATTTGTTGGCATCAAAGTGTTCTTGACTTCACCTGCTCCACATCCTTGCTTGTCTACATACGCAATATCCACAAAGTATCGGATTTCGTTCAGTTTGAACCAGCGGCCGTTTGTTTGACCTATACTCAGATTTTCTGATTTATGTGGATTAGCTGTTGTAGAATGTGTGAGATATACTGCCCCTTGTCGTTTAGAAATAGTTTACCGCTAAACTATACAGTGCAAAATCAGTTAACTAGCTCAAACTGTTACGAGTGGGCAGAATAGTTTAAGAATGATTGATTTGCGAACTACACATCTCTAGTCAGAAATAACTAAAATAAAACTGAACGAACCCGAACGTTCCGTTGTCATTTCTGACGAGACGGAACAAGAAGGTTCCAGATATTCACGAACCGGAACACTCCGTCCATTTCGAGCCCTGGTTTTCGATTTCTGGGCTAAACTGAGCGTGCACAAAATATGGGAATGGGCACATAAATTAGCACAAAATATGCTCTAAATCCTGGAGTGGATTTTATTCCGATAGCTTGATGTTGTTGGGCCTGCGTGAGGTTGGCCCAACCACATTGTTTTTGTTTTCTGGTCTAAACCGAGCGTGCACAAAATATGGGATAGAGTGCACAAACTAGCACAAAATATGCATGAAATCCTGGAGTGTTTTTTATTCCGATAGCTTGATGTGGTTGGGCCAGTTTTAAGTTGGCCCAACCACATTGTTTTCTTTTTCTAGCCTAAACCGAGCGTGCACAAAATATGGGATAGTGTGCACAAATTAGCACATAATACGCACAAAGTCTTGGTGTGGTTTTGGTCTTAGAAGCTTTATGTTGTTGGGCCAACTTAACGTACCTGTATTAGCTTAGATGGAAACACAAAGAGGTCATATAAGCGAGAAACAGGTGAGCATGGCGTTTTACCCCGAAGGTGGTGATAGATGCACCCTACCAAAATGCATTAGATTCAGTAAGAATGGTTTGCTTTATTTTTTTGTTAGACGCTCAATTCTGTGAACTATATTCTTGAATAGAATGTAGTCATAAGACGACATTTCTAATTGGCAGTCTACGTAGCCTACCTACAATATAATTTGGACACCATTTATAGCCTCCAGGTAATTGTAGTTGAGGTCAAAATAGGAGTGGTGTGTGAATGAAGTCTACCAGGCCCTATTTCCATGGTACCACATTGTGTTACTGGATAACCTGGATAAACGTAAGAGAGGGAAGCTGCCGCGGGGATCGAATCCAGGACCTATCGAATGCGAAACCAACGGATTCAAATCGAACCATAATTTTTAATTTTACATGATCGAAGACTCTGAACACTATTTAAAGGTATTTAAAAAAAAGCAATTATTGCTCATGATGAAGTTTATGTAACATCATACTTTCTCAGAAATTGAGGGACATTAAATCATCAGATAGCCTTCAGTTTCAGCTTTAATTTTTTGTAACGTAACGGTGAAATCAATAATTTGAAGATCACACTTCACCGTAAGACTGGAGTAGGAACCTCAGAAAGGTGAGATTTAAAAAAAATGTATGGACTTTAGGCAACTTTGGTTCAGACTGGTTGGATGAGGATTGGATGAATTGGTAGAATGAAGAAAGTGGGAGGAAACGAGATTACCTTGGGAAAACACACACACCGTGTTTGTCCACCACAAATCCCACATGGCATGAGCAGGGATCGAACCGACGATCCCTAACACCTGAGGTAATCGCTATACCATTTATCCGACGCGTCCCTCAGGAAGGTAAGAGAGAAAAAATAACTATCACACAAAGGAAAGTCAGTAAGTTAGAAATTTGCGGTCACTAGTAAGTAGCATACCCTATTCATAGTAGATATATAGCGCGATTTGGAGTCAGTTCCTCTCACAACGAAAGGGTAAAGATCAGGTGCCAGTTTAATATAAAAATGAAATTTCTTGAAAGTTGAAACAAAGTTCGAGACGCGAGAAATAATTGTGTGAGAGTACGCGAGGATCTCGCTCTCGCCTCATTCACTGTCATTTCGTCTCGCAGTAAAACACTAGTTTTCAGAGTGTCCCAATTTTGATCTTTTAGAAACACGACTAGAAATATTTATGTAAATTCCTTTCTATAGATGATGTTAACATAACGTTTGAGTTTTATATAGTATTTTTGTGTTCAGAAGCCTTACTATTACGTCATATATTTTCCTCACATTAATCGAATATTTTACTACATTTTGATTTTGTTTTTAGATTTCATAGTACTGTAGATTTTATTTATTGTTTGACATACCTAATTGTAATGTTTATAACATATTTTTGAAACAGCATGCTTACATATTCTACACAAATTGTTACTTATATTAAGGGAATTAGCAATATATTGACATTGTTACACACCTGTGGGGTTACACATTTTCTGTAATTATTAGAACAGATTAAGAAGTAAGCGGTATAGCCTTGAATATTTGGTGCTTTCCTGTCACTCACATGGAGATGAGGGGGGAAAACAATGTAAAAACTCAGGATGTACAACCTAAGATTTGAATCGCAGACATCCCGAAGGCTAAATTTCGAAATATGTATCCGTCATTTCATTGCATGATGTCTAAGAAATCAGTGTCCCCTGTGGGTGAGTGGTAACGCTCGCTGGCTTGTAATCAAGGTATACATGACTCGATTCCCGGTGGGGAAACAAGTGGTTCGGAGCCCACGTTAAACTGTAGGTCCCGTCCTTAGTAGCTTACCACATCGTTTAGGACGTTATTAACAATTCATTCATATAGTCTAAGAAATCAATGAAAAGTAAAAAAAAAAAAATGTATAAATGTTTGTTCAAATGGGAAAGGTAATTTTTGTTCGTCCCACATACACAGTATTTCAGTTGTTTCTACGTTTATAATGGCTATAAATAAACAATACCTGCGTAAATTCTTTTGCAAATTTTATGATCTTATTACTTGAATAATCCGCAGAAATTAGCATTACACTTCTTTATAAAATTTAATACACCGTGTGCTGTTCATGCATAGGCCAATGGTCCCGAAATTTATCTATTCACTTCTGGCTCTTTACCAATGCGTTATTTCAGATGTTGCTTTAGGGGGGGGGGGGGATTATTTAGGAAAGCCCTTGTATGATGTATCGCTTGACGTAGCTTTTACTTCATATTCTGCTTATACTAATCCGTAATACCGCCAGACTCCCTCCCCCACCGTGGGTAGGTGTCACCCCCAAATTCTCGAGAGCATCCCCAACTTAATAAATACAGTAAAAAATCTACAGAAATGGTGCCAAACTCCACTTACTTTGCACTCCTGCTCCTCAAACTAAAAATCCTAGCAGAATCCCTGTACGTAATTCAAATGCATCGCTATGCTGTTTATATGATATACCTAGCTTAAAACAAGTAACACTTATATTAGACAAAAAATAAAGGAATTGTAATTGTTAACTTTTTGTAAAGTGTTATTTACAGCAGATAAAAAGGTCTAACATTCAAATGGTAATGTCTTAGCTTCATTTTAGCAGTCATTAACAAGATCGTCAATAGAAATTTTCTTAGTCTCTTATTTTCTTATTAGAAACATGATGGTTGTAATTTTTTTATTATGATGTGATCCCATAACTTGAATAAAAATTGGATCTATACATCGTAATAATAATAATAATAATAATAACAATAATAATAATAATAAACTATTTCTTCATTGAACCCACGAAAGTCAGAAAACCTGAGCAAAGACAATAGCACTAGACTTTCTCTGAACGCAACAAAATTTTTAGCTTTCACGGAGAGAAAAGACAAAACTTATGAACAAAAATTTTAAAACGCAAAGGACTCCGCTAATGCCACCACACCTTTTCAGCAAAGCTAGAACTTGATAGACAAAACAAATCAACTTCCAAAACACGTCATACCCCATACTGACTCACCTTCGGAAGTGAAAAGTATTCAACCCTAAACAAAAACTAAAACTTAAAATTCCTTTACAAAATAATGTAAAGAAAACTCTCAAATCTGATCTACTTGGTAATTCTGACTCCCGCAACATATAGGTTATGGACACCCTGAGATATAAACCAAAGGCGGACCAATACATATACATCCAATCCAAACACTATATACATCCAGGAAGAAATATAAAAACGGATAGTGATAAAATTGAATCGAAAGGACCTTTCGCTTAGGCAGTACACTGTAAATATTGATCAAAAATTCTATTCGCTATATTTAGCACAAAAGGTGGCAATACTCCAAACAAGAAGAAGAGGTAGTAAATGCTGCGGTTTATATTGCTTCTTAATGAAAGCACTCAAACGTAACAGGAGTGTAGAGAATTAACAAGATACCGAGACAAACTCAAAGTAAAAATAAAACAAATGAATTATCAAGAAAAGCAAAACTAGACATTCTCAGCAGAACAAGGTGCTCATTAGTGAAAATATAAGATCAACAGAATGTATTACTCGGGGAGTAATGAGCAATAGCAAAACAGTTTAGGAATCCCAGTTACCAAAACAACACCATCTAGAAAATTATATAGTCAGCTTAGAAATGTTTACCAAAACAGTACACATTGAGGGGTGTACAGTCATTTTCAAAACCTTAGAATCACACATTTTAGCTAGTATGTGCTGAAGCAGAACAATGAAAATCCAACACTTCTAACCTCTTCTAAAAGATAAAAACAAATAGGCAGACTAAACTGCTCATCTTCTACACACTTATGCTCAAACTGTTCATACACAAACAAAAACCATATGATCAAAATAACATAAACGTGGCCGAATGCCAATCGCGCTCCCCTTCTATACACGCACATCTACAACGCTTTAACAACAAACAAAGCACTAACTGTAAGTATCTATACAATAGCAAAAATGCCATTGATATTTTTAAAAAAACATCAGAATACAGTCACATTGGTGGTGTCGAGCACAAGAGACGTGTAGATACTAAAAAATCAGAAAACAAAGAAATATCAAGTAGAGGCCCCAGATATATGACTTCCCACGGCAGGACTCTGCGACAAGCTGCAGAGAACGAATATTTATATAATTATACTGAGGGAGAGCCAGCCTACAAAATTAAGAACTCATAATGGAATACGAACTGTGATCATTCCCGTAAGTACGAAGTTCATGACTCATACCATACTAAGTTCCAATTTCCAAAATAAGCATGCCGGTATTTAATTATAAAAATGAAATATTGACTCAATAATTTTAACAATTCCAATTTGTTACTTACACCGTGTTCCTCTTGCATTAATAAATGACGTTTTCAAAATTATTTAATTTCTGTTTCATTTTTCCTTCATTTTACCATTTTAATATAAATATTTGTGTTCTCGCTGTGCGGAACGGGGCATGCAGGCAAGCAATCTCGCCGCATAATAGTGTGCCGCATACCCTTTGAGAATCACTGTTATGATAAGACTAGTCAATGTTGGACAGGCGCCGCTCAGGGTTTCTCATACCAATTGTAACTTCATACAGATGTAATGCAGAATTATCCTTGTGCGGTACTGATATGAAAGGAAAAGAGTATATAGATATACCTGTACAGTTCTTTACAAAAGACGAAGATAAACCCCCGACTCAAAACCACACTTTAGGTAAAAATAAAAACACTTCTTAATTTTTTTCTCACTTCCGAATTTTTGCAAGACGTCGACGCGAAATCAGTTATTATAACAGACAATTAAAAAATCAGTAACCTACACTTTACAAGTAGTTGTTTTAGTTATAAATTTAATGCTGAACTATTACAAAAATCGAAATTCAATGGAAAATAGTAGTATATTTCGTTACATTTCACTGTGTTTTTATATCGGTTTAACTTGTCTTCTTAAAGAAAACTTTTTTACGTTTGAGTGCGTTTATATTCTCAAACGGAGGAGAAGGGGTAATTGCAACTCAAGAGGGGATGTTTCAGGGCCTCTGGGACAAACGTCGGAAGCTGAATTCTCAAAGAAAAACAAGAAAAATGTCAATATGAACATGCGCCCCACCATGCGTGGTTTCGGCGCTAGATGGCTTCAAGACGTCGAAAACTATATTTCAAGGCGATTGATTTCGAACACTAATAGCTGTAGAACATGCGGCTCGTCGTTTTGTCAAAGAAATCAGACTTGCTCTTTCAGAAAATGTACATGTCAGAAGTGAGGGTAAAGTTCGCGAGGGATTCTCCAAGAATTGTACAGAGAAAGTTGGTCGAATAGAGCATACTACCAGATAACATTACCACATGGGTTACAAGTCGATATCTCACACAGATGCAAGATGAGGAAGAAATAATGAATGTCATGATTGGTTGTATAATGGCTCAATATGTGACTTTGTTATGGTACGTCGTCATTGTATTCCTTGATGTGGACGGTCTGTTTCTAGTTCCTTAAAAGTATGCCTCAAACTAACTTCAATATGAGCTTCTTATACTATTCTCAGGGCTTTCAACGTCGTATCCGTAATGTAGAATTAGTCAGCTGCAGCGTTATATGCTCTAATTTCCCTAGTTAGCAATATGCCCAACTTGTATGGATCTCGGCTTATTGCACAAGAGGTGGGGTGAAACTTATTTATGTGTATGATCCAGAGTATATACACTGACAAACCAAAGCTGTGGCTAAACACAATATTGTTTATTTGGCATAGAGAGCGCTATGATTTTATTATCTTATAAAATCCCAGTGAGATAACCTAATTATATTTCTTAAATGCAATTTACATAAAGCTTTTAACAAACGCTATACAATTCTATCGAGTTCTGGCTTTGTCCTTATAATATTCGATCTTCCAACCAAACCGAAAAAATTAAAATTAATTCCAATTCAGCCACCATTCTTCCAGTTCTAACAAAAAGGTTTTTCATTTTTGCATGTAAACGTCATTGCGATAATAGTTATTTTGCTCATCAAATTATCTCTTTTCACAAACTATGAACCATATTTAAATTTATTTCATTTTACCTTTCTGCAAAAATATTATGAAAACATTAAAACGATATCTCCTTCTTTGTAACATTGTAAACATTAATTAAGTTCATTTAAGTATTAAATAACAAATTAATAACATATTGAATATCGAGCATTAATATTTCACGCATATTTTTACTTTAAATCTATTTCAAGTGCTCCATAGTAATTTGAATTTAGAGATGTGAAGTGATTTTAATTTTATGGTGTGTTGTTGGAGCAGCTTTTGCTTTGTGTTTAATTGTGGTGTTTTGCTGTCGTGATTACTGCAATTACAATTCAAATATTTACATATATAATCAGTTTAAACCGCATAAATGTTATTTTTTTCTTTTCATTTACTTGAAAGGTGTCGAATGCTTCATCGAATGTTCTTAAACAGTCTATCCCGATTTTAGATTCTTGTTGTAAGTTTTAAAGGATCCTGTACAAGTTTCCACTTAATGTTTTTTTTTTTCTGGCTACTACCTCTTTGGTCCGATGTATTTTCCGGGGTTTCGTGTGTGGAAGCTGTGAACTCCAGTAAAATTCCTCCATTCCTCCATCCAGAAACTCCATTCATAGTTTCATCCAAATTTGATATCTGAAAACTTGGATCTATTTTCCATACTGAATTAAGCTACTTTTAGCAAATCAATAAAAACCAAAATGCCGATTTTACACCACAATAAGACAAACAATGTAAACTACGAAAGACAATATTTTAATTAACAATATTTTGCCTATAAACTTTGAATCAACGAATTCACGATTAGTACAACTTATTTGCTCATTCTTTTAGCCTGTCAATTCATCTCTCCTTCCCAAATAAGTATGTTATACGTACAGTTCAATAAACAGCATGAATGGCATTCTTGTATATCTGAAAATGGAATGGTGCCTATTTCTTTTCAACACTCATTTCACTTCACTTTCACTTCTATATCACATAAAGTATCACTGTTCTTTCGTTCGAAATTCTTATAAGTTGAAAGATAATTATCATACTTCAAAGTTCACTAATCAATAAAAATTAAAATTAATCTCTGAAAATGTTCACATACTTCAATCATCCCTAATCTAAATTGAATTAATTTCAGCATCTTCAATATACATACATTTTTGTTCATTGCAAAGTTTGCAGAAATCTTCTAAATTACAATGATTGTTTTTAAGCATAAACAATAGTCTTTCTCTATAATAAGTATTCAAATTGAGCTCAACTTCTTCCGATGTAAAATTATTTCCATGGACAATCATATAAAATGATCGATTATCTTTCAGATTCACTGTTTCAAATTGAATATTGCCATTATTAATAATATAATTAATTTGAAAAAAAAATCAAAAAAATATTTTCTTCTTCTTTAAAATTATACTCAATAGTATTCTCTTCTTTCTTCTGGTGCTCTAAAATTACATGAGTACTTTCAAATGGTATATTAGAATTCATGTCTACATCATTACTAAAATTGACATGCGACAGTTTTCGTTCTGATTTCAATTCAATTATTTTTTAAATTCCTAATAAGTGACTGATGTGGTTCTGGTTTCTTTTCCATTTTTTTCAATGGTATTGATATGAGACTGTTGTGGTTCTCTGCTGTTTGTTACAATCTGATTGTCCATTCGTTCTTTCATATCAAACAAAGATAATATGTTAGTTTTAGAAAGTTGTTTGAATGATGTTTCTAAATCTTTGATTTTTAATAAACATCGTTTTTGAAAGCTAAGTACATTGTCATTGAAATTAGATATTATGTTATCTTTATATACGGAACATCTAAATCCAATTGACGTAATCCTAATACACAAGCACGCATAATTCAATGTGAATCATGTGGATATAAATATCCGGTTAATAAGTGCCTAGCATTTGAATAAGTATGGAGCTACTGTAGCAAATAGAACATTTCCAGTCACAGTGCTTTAAACAGAAACGAGACAACCCACTTAGAGTGATCAGCATGATACAAACTAATGAAGATACGTCATCTGGTCAAAAGGTAGAAACTAATCAAAACGTTGGAATCTCGATTGTTATATATATAGACAGGAAATATAATGGAAGAACATCAACAAAATTAAACAAATAAAATGATGATTACTTTGGGTATTCAGCGTAACCAATCGAGGTCCTATTTGATACAGGTGCATAAATATTTAATTTATATTTAATTAAAATATTGTCTCTCGTAGTTTACATTATTTGTCTTATTGTGGTGTAAAATCGGCATTTTGGTTTTTATTGATTTGCTAAACGTAGCATAATTCAGTATGGAAAATAGATCCAAGTTTTCAGATATCAAATTTGGATGAAACTATGAATGATGGTCAATACTGAAAAGTCATCTATAATTTCTATATGCTTGAGCTATACAAGTCAACAAATAATTTCGTAATGTTTGAATTCTTGGGTACAATACCTAAATATTATGTTCACATTTTTAAGTGGACCTTCAGTACAAATACAATATTTTGGATCATATTTGCTTTGATTGAATGTGGTGTACAAGTATCGTAAATAATTATATTCTATTTTATGGATGTTTTTAACATTTACACTCGGCATCCTCTACAAACGTAAATTTATTTAATGATTAGGTTGAATCGTATACGACAACTTCAAATTACTATTTTAATTACTAACTTAAAGATTTATCAAGATAATTTGATGAGGAATGAATATTGATGGACAGTAGTTAATCCCCATCGTAGTTGGTGCATGTGGAGTTGGATGAAAAAGAAAGCATTCATGTGTAATAAACTGTAAATATATTTTATGCGACATTTTCCTCGTTTCCGAAAAATACATTCTGGGGATGTAACATTTTTACATTTTAGCTCTTCACTAATAGAATCCACTGGGACAGTAGTGTATTATTAAAACTGTATTCGATTTTTTTTAACATTTTGTTTTCATTCTAAAATCATTACACTACACTTGTTCATGTTAAATAACAACATGTTTGTTTTGCATTATTTACATTATTTATGGCCTTTAGGCATCTAAGTCTCAGGGGAGAGAGATTGATTCGTAAAGGAGTGGGCCAGGGCCTACGTTGAAGGTGCCATTCTGGCATTTGCCTGGTGTGACTGAGGAAAACACCCTGGAGAAACCTCAGTCAGAATGCTCGGCCGCTGAGATCGAATTCACAACCTCCAGAACCCTGCACCAACGCTCTATCAGTGAGCTACGGTGACTCAGTTTAGTTTTGAACCAGTTGAAAAGTGCATTGATTTTGCTAAGAAGACAGTATCCGACCCACAGGAAATGTCACAGCAGGTTTTTTTCTAAATCATCCTAAAACAGGAGTCTGTTAGAGAATATTTACAAATGAAAACAAAAGAGGTGCAAGATTCGATCCCTGCCCCGTCCAGATTTTAAAACATATTCCTAGCTTCTGCCGCTGCCCTGACGCAATAAAGGCGCCCGCTGCCCGAATTTTCACCAGCTGACGATGACTGCTCTATAGTGTATTTTCTCGATCTTTTTTTGTCCCAGGCAGTTTGGTCTAGTCAGTAAGATGCTTGATTTCTAACTACATGATTCTGCCGTCCCTCTTCGGTCCTCTCTTATTAATTTTTTTTCAGTTTCCCTCAAAATGAAATGATGTATGTTTTTCACCAGTCAGGTTACTAGAAATTTCTATGCAGCTACGTTGTCTGGCTTTTCCAGGAATGTTTCTGATAACTTTTTGGATATATGTAGGTCCTAGGTGGGCAAGAATGTGGGGAAACTGTTTGCCATTGCACCTGGAACCTATGGCTTCAATATAATAATAAACTTGAAAATATAATTTCTCTAAAGGTTGAGAATTGCGTTGCTCATGTTTAGTGTTTAAGAGAAAGCATGACTATTTACACAATAAGCATATAGTACGTATATAAAAAGGATATTTCAAAGAAGATGCTAAAACAGGTATTTGGTTTAGGTTTCTGTATCATTTAAACGTAGCGTTTCGGAATAAACTCTAACCTATAGTTCCTGTCCTTGGATATATTATCTTCAGCTTATAGAAAGCATTGAAAAATAGTATGGTTCACTTAATCTAGAGACTTTTAGCCATACATTTCTGTCGAGGAAGAAACCATCATCACAGTGTTGAAGAATTTTCTCTTACTTTAAGGATCGTTAATGTCGATTACTTTAACTTAGAACAACTCGCAAGGAACGAGTTATCACAATACTTACTGATATCCTGACGATTTTCTGTCAAACATTATTTGCATTTTGGATAAAGCCTCTGAAACACATTTTCTTCTTAAGGACCAGATTTGCAAATACAACTGTCTTCTTTTGAAATTTAAAGGGAATATTCCAAATCTTTTGCGAATAATGTTATAGAAAGTATATTTTACTAAAACATGTCGACATAATCCTACTGAAATGTTTGGTATAGTTGTGAATTGAAGCGTGTTGCACGCACATCTGTAAAGAGAATTAGCGTCCTATTGATCTAATCTATTGGAATATTACTGTTGATAATGATATTTCATAATAGGCAAGTTGATTGTATTTTTCTGGAAAATGCTACCAGACGTTATTATCAGTTTCTCCAGCGTCACTAATTATCAAGAGACACTGCCGATAATATCTCGCGTGCAAAATAAATATTGCATATAAAATCGTTTGAATTGAAGCACAATTATCCTCATTAAATGCGTGCGTTTCACCATACATTTATCGAGCTTTAGTACCCTTTGATAGTTCTTTACCTTTATCCGCATCTATGCTAATAATAAATGGCTAATCATACAATAGATGAAAAGAGTGAGTTTTCCAATATGGAGTATGGTTCGCTATCAGTAATTTTAATTGCCTTGAAAATACTAATTGTAAAATCTTTAATTATTCCTTACACATTTGAAAGAAACATTATTCTCGTCAACTTGAAAAGAAAGAAATATAATTTGTTGAAGTGTTTAACTTTGATATGGCAATAATGGTTGAGTTCGTAAGACACTAAACACTATATCTTCCAGAGAAGATGAAAGAAAGGTGAAAAGGGATCTTCTCAAATTCTTTGAAAATTAACTTTTTGATGGAAATTAATTCCTTGCTTATCGACGAATGTCCTGAGTATGAAAATGAGTCATGTCTCATCCCCTACTAGACAGGTCATAAAATATACATCGAAACAACGCTTCAATCAAAGAGGATTGATGACTTTACCTCTGGTTAAACATGGCCAAGGATCTGCCATCTAAATATGACTTCCTGTAAGTCCAAACTCTGAACAAAATACAATCTGAACTTCAAACTAAAATGGGATGACTAGGTAAGTAATTAAGAAGGCTTTCGGCATGGAAATTAAATTATCACCTAATTTTGAAAATTTTCGTAAATATCTCCTAATGTAATAAAGTTCAGAAAAAGTGCAGATTGAAGTGCCGTAGACAATATCATTTTCTGGTAATGGATGTAGTTAGTACATGTTGTTACGACTCCTTTAAATATTTCAGGTTTATAAGAAAGCAGGAAAGAAAATTTGTTCGTGCTAACACTTCGATTTTCCTACTTATCAAACAACGGTTGTGCCTGACAGAATCATCAGGAAATAATTGAACTCAAAACTCATATTGTGTAAGGCACTACGTTTTAATTTTTTGCTTAATTTCTTTTATCTCGGAGGCATTTACAAAACTATATAAAATTAGCGGGTAATTTAATTTCGTGCCGAAAGAGAGGCAACTCATTATCGCAGCAGTAAAAATTGAAATATTAAAAATTAGAAGGAGGTTCATAAATTTACACATGTTTCTTCCAGAACCAAGGAGGGATTCGAACCACCACTTCTAAATTTAATCAATACGTTCGAACAATGGAGAAATTAGAATAGAAGGAGACGCCCGAGCTGCCAAATCGTGAAGCTTGAAATGGCCGCCAGAAAATCTTGCAGTGTGGCCATCCGTCATCTTGCGTTTGGAAGAATACCACGAAATCAATATTGTTTTATGTTAATCATACAGATAACATTTACATGCAATTCTAAACATGATGTTATTACACTAACATTTGTTTATTAGAGAACTTTTAAATTAACTCCAGGTGCGCGTGCATGGATAAATTCTAGCAAAATAAACACTGTATAATGAAATATATCGATATATGTAGCTGTTAACTGTGTAAGACTGCTGATTACAAAGATTAATAGATCCTCGAAAACAACTGATAAGTCAGGATATGTTTATATACTTTATTTAAATGAAATTAAAATCAGTAAGTACTAATGAAAAGACAAGGAAGTAATATTAAACACGTACTAAGAAATACACAATATCGTCCACATTACCAAAGCCATCCAACACAAGACCAACGTAGCTAAGTTAGTAGAGCGTTGACTTAGCAATCGGAAAGTTCTGTGAACGATGCCAACGGCCACCCATTTTGACCCAGGACTTTTTGTCACACCATGGACATGCAGGATTGTAGTTTCCTCTCCGCTACTCTTTCCCAGCTTGAGTGATAATTCCTTAAAGGCCATAAATAAATAAAAATTCAAAAGCCCGTCAAAATTAAATGTGACGTTTTATCGATATTATTGCACAGTAGAAATAAAGTGATGTGTCCACTCCCGTGGATTCTCTATGCCCACCTGGGAAATCATTAACGGGTTCTCCTGCGAATGCAACTGACAGCATTATGGGTTCAAAATCCGCCGAGGGCGTGGATGTGCCTCTTTCCTCTCTACTTCTAATCTACAGGAAGGTCATCCAGAGACCTTCCAAGTCATTATTTTTTCCTTCATTTATTACCTGCAATACGCTCACTATACCTAGGTTAAGCTTGTATATACATAATTTAAAAAATTATCAAGCAGAAAAAATGCTGACTGCACTGTAACTAAAATAAATTAGTTATTAATTCCGGGTTAAGTTCCGTAGAGCGGTAAACTAAAAAAAAACAAATCTGCTGGAGAAATTATAAGTTTTTGGAATTTGTTAATATTGAAACATGTAAGCGTTGCCGTCTCGAATCAATGGACAATATAGCAGAAATGTCGGTGAAGAGGGAACTATTTGCAGTAACGAGGGCGGGAAGTAGACACTTGAAAATTATGAATTGCCTTTAGGCATCTAAGACTCAGGCCAGAATAGGGGAGGAGAAAGGATGTATCAGGCAGGGCGTAAGTTGAAGGTGACATCCCGGCATTTGCCTGTTCTGACAGGAAAAAATCCTCAGTTAGGATGGTCAACTGTTGAGATTGAACCTACGACCTCCGGAATGCTATGCCAACGCCCTACCACTGAACTACGGCCGCTCGATGGAGGGAATTCGAATGTGTTCGATATGACGATGTCAAGATGTAATGGATGAGACATAACCTGGCTTTAATTAAAACCACCATCGCTTACTTGACATTCTTTTGTGTCTATGGATGAACTTCCAACCGCCTTTGTCGAAACGTGGGAGAAGGAATAGCCTTTGAAAAGCTTCGTTCATTTTGAGAAGATTTGTTACAATTTAAATCCTCATACATATGGCATATGACGTGCAAGGCTATATATGACACATTACTGAATTGTAGATCAACTTTTATTTACTCGTGAATGTTTGGTCTTGTGATTAAATATTCAAACACATATAAATATATATTTGCCAGTAATTATAAAATAATGTATCGCTCTCCATAGCGAGGAGTATAGATATCTTCCAGAGTGAACATCGAAATCTGCATAACGAAAAATAATATTATTTCCCCCAAATTACAGAATCTAATTAAATATAATGAATACTACCGACATTTTCTTCGGTCAGTTTTCTTGTAATTAACGAAAAACTATGAGAAAAAATCAAAACAGTAATTCCTCTCTTTAAATTCTTGCTTAACACATAAAACGGCATAATGAAAAATGCAGATTTTTATTTATTTTTCTCCTGTGATTAATTTGTATAAAAAATTTATATTTGGATAGAATATTTTTCTTTCAGTTATCTGTGAAATGTGATATTAAGATACTTCTTGTTGTACCTCTTTGTACATCCAAGTGCAACACAACTCGTAATCATGTTAAAAAAGCACATAAAACATAAAGAATGAACTGATAATTTGCATGTCTCTGAATACAGTAGTTCAGTTTTATTCCAAACGCAATATGGCGGACTGTGATATATGCAATCGGGGGGCGGCCATTTTCGGTTTCAATTTGTTTTCGAAGTAGGAGTAGGAATGGGCGTCTTCTAATTTAATTCCTTCATAATTCGAACCACTATCTTCAGTATGAAATATTATTATTCAATACTTTCGTAAATGCAAATTGAAAACCTTAATACCGTTGAACCATTGAACAAATTGGTCAATATCGTAGTATAAAGAACAAAAGAAAAACGTTATGCGCTGTGTTATCCCTAATTGCTCTTCCATAAAAAGAAACTCTTCTTTCCGATTAATTTTTATAACCCCTCCCCTTAAATAGATTGTTATAGATTTATTAACCCCTCTCCCAAAGATTTCAATGGCACAGTTTGTGTCATAACTTCCTTCTGTGGACACCCCTGCGGAGAGTGAAAGTTAAGTGAAGGCGCTAAAGAAGAAAGAGTGGCGTAAGAAGTACTTATCTATTTAAACAGATCGAAATAAAGGAGACCAATATACCGTCGAGAGAGAACATCGGCAGCAGGAGTGGAAGGTGTGTGATTGAAAAGTGGGTCGACTGGCTGGCGCAGTTGGTAGCGCATTGGGACGGTAACCCAAAGATCCCGGGTTCGATCCCCGGTTCAGTCACATACTTTTCACTCCTTAATATCAATTGTATCTCTACCTACAGAGGCTTTGATGTACAGAAAAAATCGGAAGTTGCCTCCATTTTATCTTAGACTTTTGTAATTGTTTTATTTCCATGAGGATAAGAAAGTTTTTTCTATTGCCAAAACTCATGGAGAAAGGAAAATCTAGAAAGGTATATGAAACAGAGGACAGAGGGGTAAGCACTATGTAGTCTTGTGTACGTTCATTACGAAACTGTTTTTCTCTAGACGACACATAGAGGCCTAATTTGTTTATCTTCTTGCAAAGAAATGAACCGCACGAGCACTACCAATTCATATCACAGTATAGTAGAAGACCTGAGTGTATTAATGCATCAACACTTAATTTATTTAAAATAAATGTGCACTAACCTTATTATAGAAATGCGCACCGTTGTAAAGCAATAGCTTCATCCCTGTCATCTTAGCTTCTCTATTTACTTTTAGAAGCTTATTTGGATCAACAATGCCCCTCAAGTTTGCTGTATCTTAATAAGAAATTTCTTAATACCTAATAGCGATGTACAGCAAAATAAAACAAACAATTAAGTGGAAGACATTCAGCTTTATTGGAGGAACGTCCCCGGTAATCAAGAGTGCAAACATCTTAAGAGAGCTCAACGAACCACACTCGTCCTACACAGTACATACAATTACTTTATATATATTTTTCTTTACACCTTTTTACACATAAGATATTACATTATTGAACATAGTTCAGTTAATAACGCACCAATCAGAACCAAATTCATACATCACGTAGGTAACACAATAGGCTATTCACAAGCAACAAAATAATACATCCTCCCACGGATATACTGTCACAAAATTGGTCTCGACCGAAACTGAATTGTACGGGAGCTTCCATTTGGAAGTTTTATACATTGCAAAATATTCAAGGTGAACTTTACATATTTGTTACAGGAAAACATGTGTAACTTCGCAACTATAAAACATATTGACTTCAAACTTGCCGTGATTATAGAGCAAATACAAGGGTATATCTACAAGTAATTATGATCATGTACCTGGCCATTGTACACGAGCTTAAGCCATTGCACCGTTCACCTAAATATTTTTTTATATATTAACAAGAAACCAGATACATCAGTAATGGTCATTTTAAACTGGGTTGTCAGACAGTAAAAGTAAGAGAATCAACAAAAGAAAAGAAAAATCAACAGAAATAAAAATATCAAGACTTGTACAAAGAGATACATCAGATATCGACATCAGAGTTTTTGAAACGGGTAAGTGGTAGGGCAATACAGTATCAAGCTGGTTTGAAACTTAAGTTGAGAAGACAACCTGTAAAAGAGAGAAGACTGTACAATGGCAAACCTAGGTTTTCCCAAAGCGAAAAGGTCGGTACTACAATTGGCTTCTAGAGGAACTCTAAAAAGCAACCCGTGAAGAATATCACCAGATTTTGTATCCCTATCATTATTTTATACAAATGTATGAAGTCGTGCAAATATATACGTCCTAAAGGAGGTTTAATATCAAAGGCTTTTAAGAGTGAAAGTACGTATGTCTGGGACGGGAAAGCAAATGAGAAATTCATACCGTCACAAAGGAACGTGTAGGCTCCATCCCGTTAGAAAGTAATGTATAGAAAAATATCACTTTTGGGAAAGTTCTCTCGCGTTTTTAATCCTACTCTATACAGTAATTTGAAAAAGCGACTGGAAGAGTCTAATAATAGTAAGTAATTTAAATTTACATGAACTATTAATTCCCAATTTCAATTCTGAAATTGTAAATTAATTTTAATGAAGACTGCAACAATCAACATTACTATCTCCACTTAAACAATGAATCAATTCGTTTCCATACAATAGAGCTAGCATACGAGCTTCATGTGCACTAGACGTAAGTCAAATTATTGTGTAGTAAATTTAAATATATTTTACAATTCAGTTGTTTTTAAGAATTTTCATTTAAAAGTATGTAGTGTCATGTTGAGAACAGTTACTTTGAAACTGAGATTTTTAAGATCCTTCCGAGTAAGCGAGGTTCTAGCCTATATTACGTAGTATTAAGTGTGAATCATATCGTATATGTAACAGTGTTGGTCTTATGAATTCATCTCTAAATTTCAGTCAGTAAGTGCGTTGCTCCAGGATTGCTAATTGGTGGTATAATTAGGGTGGTCTTCATATTAATGATGAGTGGTCGTGGAAGAATATTTGCACTGTATAACGTTTATGTTCGTTTTAACATTGAAACCAGATGTACTACATCAGAGGGTTATATTTTATTTGTAAATTGTTTTCGATAATTGTTTTTTGTAGAAGATGTGAATAAGATTTATCTGTATCGAATATAATGCCAAGGTAGCCTACAGTGCAGGTAGATGTACAATTGTGTTTTGCCATATAAGGAAGAGTACATTTAGATTACAACATACTCGTGTTCGATAAACACAATGTCCTGTATTTTAGTGAAATAAATTGCTTTTATGGGAACATCAGACAATTTTCTGGAGGCGAAGTGCTTCTAATCTCATCTTCAATAGAGTGAAAATTCCAAACAGTAACTAGTAAAGCATTGTCATTAGAATATAGACACAATAGTCCCAGGCCCGACAAGTACCCGAAAGGTTCTGGTAATTTTTGGCTCGAGCCAGTGCTGATCTCTAATATACAAGTCTAGCATTCTTATTAACTTGATTAATGATCAAAATCTTATTCTTCAAAACTATTATTATTTACATTTTTAAAACACTGAAAAGCGACAAGAGACAAGCAAGAATAATGAATAAATATTTCATTTTTGTGTTCAAGTAAATCATTGAATTTAATTATGGACTTTAGGCATCTAAGGCTCAGCCCGGGATAGGGGAGGTGCCGAGATGTGCAAAGGCAGTGTCCCTCGCCTTACAGAAGCTACCATTCCGACATTCGCCTGTTGAGACTGAGGAAAACCTCAGTCAAGATGGCCAGCCGGAGCAGGGTTCGAGCCCACATCCAACCTACCCAATGCCGCTTGGCTGGCAGAAACGCTACCACTAATTTTATCTGGTGTTAGCATAAGGAATGAAATTATTTTTCATTGTTTCTTATCCTCAGTTTAAGCATTCAAGTACTTGCAGTATATTTAGACTAAAGCCTTGTTTACTTCCCATTTTTTCTTCTACAAAAGTGCGCGTCGAGGTACGTCATCCTTGAGATTTGTGATGAGCTAAAACTACAGTTATTTGTATAGTTCATAAATGTAAATTAAATTTACATTTAATATACATACTTTAAAGATTCTGAATTCTGTACAAAATTGATGATACATTTTGTACAGAAATGACGCTCTAAAGATGAAGATACTATCTATGATTGCGCGGAGAGAAACAATTTCAATTACATTTTAAAAAGTTTTAGTTTTGAATTTATCACGAACTTAGAAAAGTGCAGAAATGACGCGATGGCTTCAAAACAGTACTTTTGTCAAACTGGTGAATTGACATTACAGCAGTTATGATTAAGTATGTTGAACCCTTATCGTTTATTTGTTCTTAATAAATGTTTGAAACATTTGTTTGTGCTGTTCCCTGTAGATACTAATTTGTAAATACGTGTTACAGTAGTTTGAATATACAAAATATGAAATACTGCACTTTGTTCGTGTTAATCGTTGAGCTAAATGTATATTGTTATTAATGACTATTTTTATTAATAAAACAATTACAATCAAATCATTTGGAACAATTTCATCCTCAACGGCGCTCTTTCAGGGAATTTGCTCATATCCAAACTTCCTTGTGTGTATTGATTCCTGAAGACGGATCCCTGGATACTTTCAATATAAGCAGCAGAAGTCCATAAAACTTTACGTAGAAATTGAGACTCGGGATGTGGTTCCTCTAATTTTACAAAATGGATATTCTCTACTAAAAACCATGCAACATCAAGCATTTCTGTCTGTGTAGACCACTACTCTATTCCTCATATCCTTAGCATTAGGCAGCAAGTTCATGGTTTGTTAACACTGACCAGTTTTTGCATGTGTCCCAAGTCTTATTCTGTTAGCATGCCTTCAGGCGAAGTATATGGTCCGCCAGAAAAATGTATAATCAATTGAGAACATAATATACGTCTGATACGCACCGAAATTTCATTGGCTACAGGTTGAACGTGTAAAGGTCCTTTTTAGGGCCAAACGAATGTCATCTTTCTTGTATCCATTCTGCAGTAAGGTCTTCTTGAGATGTGCCAGTTCGTTTGGCATTCGTTTGGCCCTAAAAAGGACCTTTTCCAGCAAGAAGAACACCACCCCAGGAACTGAAGATCCAGTCAATATTACAGTCCTGCCCTACACTGGTAAACTTTCTGGAAAGGTTGCAAGAATCCTGAGGAGACACAACATCAAAACCATTCACAGACCGCCGTCAAAAATCAGAAACCTACTTCGTCCAGTTAAAGACGACTTGGGTCTTAAGACACCAGGAGTATACTGCATTCCTTGTGAGTGCGGAAAAACATACATAGGACAAACAGGACGAACATCGATGCAAGGAGCATGAAAGATACATAAAGCTATTTTATCCGGAGAAATCAGGCCTGGCAGAACACAGCATAACAGAAAAACATAGAATTTTATTTTCTGACACTAAAATTATCTCAAATAGCTCCAATTACTGGGATAGGATAATAAAAGAATCTCTTGCCATACTACAAGAACGTAATAATGTCAACAGAGATACAGGATTTCAACTTAGTCGGACTTGGACACCAGTCATAAAGAAAACATACATGAAAACGACCAATCAGCGTCAAGCTATAGGCCAACCAATCAGAGACACAGATTCTTAAGCTCCGCCCCCTACCGTTACTATATATAGTACACATGAACTGGTCTCAGTATACTTGCCCTGAAGATGAGAACAATGTCTGTTCTTGAAACGTCGGCTCTATCGTCGGACTTCACCTGGCTGATATCCCGAGAACATCTGTATAATATACTAGCTATTCTCTATAAAAGTGTGTATACATTTTTTGCGGACCCTGTATTTCGGAGTTCGCTTTAGTTAAGAACCCCTTCATAGAAACTCACAAGCTTATTTAGTACATTAAGATTAAGTGTTTTAACAATTGATACAATATAATTCTATTTAGCAACGTAACAAGTCTTTGATGTTGGCATCTCGTAGAAGCTAACCATTCCACTACAAAATAACCTAGAACTATCTCCTCACATTAGAAAAGACTGCTCATTTGCAAATCTACTCATCTGCCTTAGTAACATTCGCTTCCCCATGAGTTCAAAAATTCCAAACAGAAAATTGTTGGGTAAGTGACTTTTCACTGTTTCGTCTCTTTCCTGTAGAATTGGTCAGTTATTAGGTCGGAGGTCTTTTAGTGTATCTAACAGAACAACTTTAAACAACAACCACGAATACCGAAGTCGACCTTTAACGATGTTTAACAAAACGTTTAATTGCCCCTCAGTAACAAGTGATTCTTGCTCAAGACGCTCTCAGTGTCACGAAGATTTCTCCAGCCAATGAGACATAGGTATTTATTCTCTTTTCCAACTTATTCTTGCAATTGAAAATAACTTAATTTATGATGATTATTATTACATCAATTATGTCATAAAATGAAGATAAATAATGGAATTCAACATAAAATTAAAAAAGCCAAAAATAATTTACGTGCCACAAAAAAGTATTTCTTGCATTCCCCTTTTGTAAGTAATAAAGAAAAGTTAGACACTTTATCTTCATTGCTTTTAAATCATCCACTTCGCCCAATGATTAACAGTCTTGTTTCGTGCAGGCCAAGGTATAAATAAAGTCGGGTTCCATTGAACGGAGTCAGTGGTAGCCCACTGTAACGCAAACTGTAAGCTACGTTTTTAGACGCTGAGGTTAAGGACGGTTTAGGACGTTAACCATAATTTAAACAGAGATGCCATTTAAGTCCGACCTCAGTATCCTTCTGAAGATAAATACGAATATATTTCCTTCGTCGATGGATAATGACTTAAGAGAATTCTGAACGTTTATATATATATATATTTTACAAATAGCATTAATTGGGACAGACCAAAGATTAGCGCGCTCGCTTCCTGTGCGATTGGTCACGACTTTAATTTCCGGAGGTGTCCATTGAATGGAATGGTTCGTTTCCCAATTTACTATAAATCGTGTGTCCCGTTTTTTAAGAATGTAATCAATAATAAGCAGAAACCAGACAATTGTTGAGAAATAATCCGTTAAATTTAGTTTACTTATTTTTTATATCGCTCCTTGTTCTGAGCCTAAAGTTACCAAAAATGTTAAATGAATTTAAACACTAAATCGCTTCGTGTTCAGAGCCTGTTCTTTATACAAACAGTTTCACACATTAGATCAAGGACTAAAGGTGCGTTTTGTTAATACAGATAATTACTTGAACATATGTACACTAATTAACAGAGCCTCAGATATACACAAGTGGTTATACAATATTGTCGAATTTTTCAAATAAACACAAACATAGGACTAACTACCTAAAATCACTTTGATCCCTAGTTCACATAATATGTGGCGAACATTGTTTGAACAGAGCACACACATTGTTCGTTTCTCTTTGTAATTAACAAGTATTTTTTTAACTAATAAGTAATTGTATCTCATTTTTTTTTTATTTTTCTTTCAAACTTTCTTCATTAATCGTAATATTTGTTACAGGAATCTGAATTGCCAGACTCAGACCATTTCTAGAGAAAAGTCTCCAGATTCAACGAAACCTTAACTCGTTTAGAAGACATGACAAATGAGTTATGAAGGCATTATTTAGCTGATAAATCAAATCATTTTCTGGTAAGTATTTTTTTCTTATTTCAGTATTTAACAAATGCACAAGTAATTTCGCAGTTTCCCAAATGGATTATTTAATCGCCAAATGTCAAAATACTTAATAAAATTTCTACGGGTAGTATACTCAGAGATTTTTACGAGGTTAGAAGAGGTATTACAGGAAATATGATTTTTCTGCAACAAAACGAGAAGGTTTCTTGTGGGAAACGAGCAGGATTGGTTGAATACTGTTCATTGTTAGTGTTCTATTAATATTGGTTGATCTTGATCTTTAATATTGGTTGGCACTCATCCCAGTCTTGAGTGCCCCGTTTTACCTTCATTTATTCTGTAAACGTCCTTTTTTTCCTACTCCTTTCAGCCATCCATATCTTAATATTCCCTTTTATAATAATAAAATTCCTCATTGGTTTCATTCTCACCAAATTTATTTCATTATATTCATTATTCTCATTTGATATTCTCGGGTCTTCTTGAAGTTTACGTTTCGAAAGCTTCTGCAATAATTCCTCTCTGATTCCATTCTCAACATTGCACTACGAACTTCAGAAGTTGGCAGTTATCGAATCTAAACACTAATGAATTCTCCACAGTTTCTACTGTATCGAGAGTGCCGAGATATTCAACAGTTGAACATGTAAATAAAAGCGAAATTTATACTAATAAAAAGATAACAAAGGACCATAATAAAGCATGTCTTGCTGTGTTCACTGGAAACAGTGTGTTGTCAATTGTGGAGCTAATGCATTAAGATTTTTCAAGTATATAAGTAAAAATATTAGCCTTGAGTATATGTCGAACTGCGTACATAATAATGTCGTTATTTGTTTATATTTCGGAACTGAATACATTGTAAATATATTCAAATAAACTCTCTGAAATATTCAAAAATTAAAAACAATATTTATTACCTGTCACCTAGATCTACAACGACAATCATGTCTAAAATATTTCCTCATCTCTTTCAGTCACACGAAATAAATTTGTGAAAGTATACCTTGAATAAAGCCCAGAGATATCTTTAGTTTTTCGCGATAACTGAAAGTTAAATGCCGTGAGGATAAGTAGATTATTAAACATTACATCGGAATCGTACTGATTGTTGTCCATCGCGTCGTCACATTTTACAATTTTCATATTTACATTAAAATATATGTATTCCACTGAGCTTCAGGAATTGCAAACACGGATTTCGACTTCAAGGTAGGCAAGCAGGCATGCTTGCTGCTGACTATACTGATTGAATATTTTCCTGGGCTTTTCTGTTTCACCAGGAATTGAAGCAAAAGTATATGTCCTGGCCGCTGCCATCTCCATCCTTATTCCGGAGAAATATAATTGTCGAGGGACGTCATCTCTCAGATCTGTGAGTCTTAAGCTATAGATGCTAGGATAAGAATTACAAAGAATTTTTGAAACATAAAATTTAAATAAAAACTATATTACTCCTTAGTCCTGAGTCTACAAAGTTATAATAACTTGTCAGTAGAAGGCTTTCTCTTTATTTCATGCTTTAAAATGTCTGAACTCGTCACTAAAATTTAGCAAAGGCTTGCTAAACATAGATGTCTGTTTCCTTCGATTTCAAATCTCTGAAGAAGAAAAATGTACAAATCTAACACGAGAATTACATACTAAGCCATACAAAGAAAAAAGACACAAAAAAAGGAGATGCAGCACAAATTTCACCTTTAAATTTTATAGACTCTTTACACGTGTCAATATTTTTAATGTATAGACTATTTACGGGTCATTCTTTCATCAGTCATTGTTGATCTCAGAGTTATCTCCACATATTTTAACTGGCTATTATTATTTCGTTCGTATACACCTTATATACTGCCGTTACTACCAGTTGACAAAGTTTAAAGGCCTGACTTAAAGATTTTTACATTCTACCACAGTGTCAATTACCGATTCCATACTTGTAACATATTTATCGTTACATACGTCAAATAAAACTTCTAGCTCACTTTGCAGAGCACAAACATTGGGTCTAAATTTTGTAGGAAACATGTTAACTGCCTCTTCCACTGCTTGAACAGTCAAAATTTCATTTCTCAAGTGGAACTTGAAAATTGAATGTAGAGGCAAGATAGTAGCTGTTATTACATTACGTTTTCTTGAAGACCACAGCACAGAGGATCTAGGACAATCTTGAACTCCTTTCCAAAGAACTGCTTTAACTCATGTTAGTTTCAGTGTGAGGAAGTTCATCTAACTTCTTTGGCAGGATCCTTCGTCTGTGGTGTAGTTGAAAGTCATATTCTGCTTCAACAACATATTTTTCTTTAGCAAATACGATGGCGCTTTCAATCAAGTAATTAATTCCAGTGGAATCATTACTGACCGCATCGAGTGTTAATTGTACTCTCTATCACTCCAATGCAATCAATTACATTTAGATCAGGTGTTTCCAAAGTTTCAGTTAGTATTTTCAACTTGTACATAACATTCTTCATGAAGAACAAACTAAGTATGAAAGCAAACATCTTGATTTTCTTGTACAGATAATTCGCTTGTGATCAGGTTCCTGAATCAAATCCATCATCGTTGGATATCTCTTCCAAGACATCAAAAATGAGCTCAAGAGATGCACTAATAACTTTTATGGATTCAGCTTTTCCTGTCCATTGAGTCTGAGACAAATTCTTTAATTGAATAGCATTTTCAACCTCTTCAATTTTCTTGCGTAGGTGCTTAAATCTCTTTGTACTGGAAGTAAAGAACACATACAGTGCTTTTACTGTGTTGAAAAGCACTTTTATAATTATGCTTATGTTCCAGCTATGCTCTACTACAGTATATTGTACGATGATCTTGGCATGGTATATAAGGAATCCAATGACCAACAATTTCTGACACTTTCTGCTGTACGCCATTACATTTTCCAGATATATTACTTGCAAAATCGTACGATTGAAACGCCATCAAAGATATATCAGTGTCCTTTTTTTGTAGACTACCACAAACTTGCTTCGCAATTCCTTGGCCTATTTTATCTGTGCACTCTGCCACTTCTAGTAAACGTTCTCTAGTCTTACAATTCTCGTCAACGCTTCTTATTACAACAGGAAGGATGTTTTTGTGTGAGATATCGCTGTACTATCTGTCATTACTGAGTAAATCCCACTAGCTTGAATCTCCTGAACCACACGTTTTCTGATCTCGTCAGCAACTAAGGAAATCAACTCGTTTTGTTACTGAGGACTCATATAGTCTATGTTTCATGATATGGACATAGATTTTTGCCCTCAATCCAGCTTCGTAACACAGGACTATATCTTGAGAGTATTGAAATTATTTAAACAAAGTTGCCGTTTTCTGGATCTGATCCTGAACCACGGATCCTTGTCTTTCTAACATTCTGCCACTATCTAGTAAAATCTTATCAATTTCTCTGTTTTGCATTTTCACTTTCTCCTCTTCGATTAACACCAACCTTTTTTGTGATCAAGAAGAGTTTCAATATGACGCTCTTTTAACAAAAATTTGCAGTAACTATACAGTGCTGATGTGAGTTCTATAGATGAGAAATATATCTGTAATTTCGCCAATTTGTTTCTTCCAGAACTTTTTATTTCAACCCAGTTTCTGACACCAATTTTTGACCACGATTCTTCACCCTTTTCTCTGTCTACCGCACTCGGAAAAAGAAACCACATGAAACAAAAAGCTGAGCCCTTAACTGTACTGTATTCTAAATACTCAAATTCCTTGAACTATAATTAATAATATCTGTCTTTTCCATCACTTGCAAAACGCGCTAAGTTTGGCTGGTGTGGGCCTGGTCGTATTAGATAATTATTCTGATTGTGCGAAAGACGGTCCGAAAGACGGTCCAGGTCGTCTTAGTCCAGGATCATGTTCAACTATAGAATAGCCTTTATCTGAACCTTCTTCAACAACATAATCATTTCCGACTTCTAAGCTACGTAGAAGTTGTTCACCAATGTCCACGGCTTTTTCACACGCTTCTTTTATAGATATAAATTCACTTAATATTTTATATGTAGAAAGTTTCTCATTTATCACCTCTTCTGTTCAAGTTTACTAACTAACTCTCTTGGATCACGACACCTATCTAACAAAAAATAGACTTTACCCATAAATTCAAATGAGACACACTATCGGCTATTTCTGCCTCTGGGATTGTAGTATTCAAAATATGTTCACTATTTGTATTATCCTTGTTTTCACTTCCAAAAATTTCATTGTCACAAGCTTCTTTATTCACTAAATTGACTGCTACTTCTTCGTTGACTACTTCTACCGAAAAGCTTCGAGATACGTCGTCTTCCGTATTATTTTTATCCACACTAGAAGTCGGAATATCGTCAATTCCGACATTTGGCATACGTGACGTTGACGTAGAAGCTTATTTTTGTCAGTGTGTACAACATCCTGATTTTTTCATTAAATACCTCTCAAAATGTTTTAGGAATATTAAATGAACAAAAGTGAAGTTGTGGTCAGTTACAACAAGTGTAGTTAAAAATGAACATGTGAGTTTCAGGATAGGAAATTACATGAAATTTACGCCAAGTACATAAAATAATTGATAATTTACAGCAAATAACGCGGTAGCTAAGAAAATGTTAACCCAATTGAGTCAACTGAACATAATGGCCTTCTTCCAATTAATATTGCCAACTACACTAATTTACCAACTTCTTGATATATTGGTAACTTTGGGGGGGAGTCTCCCCCCTATCCCCCCTTAAACCACGCCCCTGATAGTGTAACTGGGGAGCAATGCATACGTTTTTGGTTTAGTTATATATTATTTTCCACCAACTTACATGTTTCCCCTTTCTTGGATTAGTGGCGAAATTTCTTTGGGAAGCACGGACATAATATGTCCATAGGTGCCTCTCCAAAAATACATTCATTTTTTTATGTTGATCTTAAGTAATGCAACCATAGAGTAGCTAACTTTCTAATTATGGTTTGAAAGTTCTGAACAAAGATCTACATTGTAGAAGTAGCTTAATAGTTCTTGTTCTTTTCTGTACATTTCTAGAGCTTAACTTATGAGATCGTATTATCATTCAGATTTAAAGACCGTTACACTCATTTTGTGAAAGTTATTAATCCCATGGCATTAATTCCATTCCATAAGAAGTCCCCTGTCATATATGGCGATGGATTTGAATTAGGGGTACCTCTTGTTATTCATTCAGGTAATGATTCGGATTCTTTTAAACTACAACGTAATCGACTAATATTAAGAAATTCGTTATACTACCACGTACACAGAAGTTCGTGTTCCCAGTAACCAAATAGTGTCCTCGCTGGTTTGTAATCAAGGCATGCAAGTTCGATACACAGTGGGAACAGAAGATATTCGGAGTCCAATTTAAATTGTAGACCCTGTCTCACGAAGTCATCATTAAATAGAAACCAACGGCAAAGACTCTCGCCGAAATCACTTCCAGACGTTAGCACGGATCTCAGTGTAGGTACCACCCTGGTATTTATCTGGTGATGTTAAACAACATTGATCTAATCCACTAGATGACAGAGACTGGATAAGTGATTTCGTATTGAAACTTAGATGATGGTCATCATGAGTCTTACCTGAAGTTGTTGTAAGACTCGAAAGTCTATGGAAAAGTAAACTAACGGTGGTTTGTCATTATCTTGGATTAGGTAAAGTTTCTTAGAACAGGACCTACCGTATAAAAGAGGTTTTGAAGAATTTGGTATCAAACTCATTGTCTCGGAAGGCTATAAAAAACGAACTGACTATTGTTTTCCCTTTTGTTTTGTTATCGGATGATATTCTAGACATGAGACCAACAGTATAAAATTGACCACAAGACAACAGTATCCTTACCTGGTATCGAGCTAAAGACCCCTATATAGAATTCAGAAAGGGATAACCCTCACCCACAGGTGAATCTTAATTTCTAGTTATCAGAGTTATGTCGACCATTTTCTATTCCAATATTTTTACTCATAAACATATCCTATATGCAATGCATCATTAACTTTAGAATATTTCATAAACGAATATAAAACTCAATTTCGATTTTACTAATCGATACATTCCGATATATGTGTGACATGTACTCCCAATCCCTAATAATGTACTCCCAACAGCTTTTCAGTTGATGATTCTCACTAGTCTCTTAATTTATGTAAATATGTTTTACCCTGCATTCACTTGCCAACAACCTCTAAGTCATCAAGCTAGTAAATCATTTTAAAAAGTTTGAAATTTTTACTTTTCTCATATTGCCCAGTCATCATCTGTTAAAATATAGTTCCTTTAATATAATACAGTAAAGGAGTTTTCCGACGTTTTCTCTTTAGTTTTCGGATTGAAATTGTAGTAATTCTATAACAGAAAGGAACGATCTATCCGTATATATATATATATATATATATATACGGATAGATC